>BMAO01037818.1:0-37417 GCA_019973975.1 Trichonephila clavata
AAAATATGTTATTGTTTTTCGTAAATGATTTCAAATCCTTTTCATTGCTAGAACTTATTCAAAGAGTTTGATATTATCTTGAATATGATACTTGTGACTCCATGATATAGGAAATGTCATTACTTACGTATTATACCATCGATCAATTTCGCCAAATCGAAAGATGTTGCCAATTCAAAATTCGTAACGTAAGTCTATCATCTTACTATTGTTCTTGAACATGCACGAGAATATTTTCATTATTCGCTACGTATTGCCGTATTTGGCGACGTCCTTTGATTGTTTAAATTATTCGACTGTATAATACGTAAGTACAAAGATCTATAAATTCAAGTTGACAATAATTTTAAAAAAATACCTAAACTAATGTATATATATATACATAAAAATTAATTTTATAGCTTGGAAAAATGTTTTTAAGTATAACATATACAAACATATGTTAAAATAAAATATAGCAATGATCGCATATTAGAAGGCAAATTTTTTTTTATTGAAAAACATTATTAAGTATCTTAAAACAAATATCCTTATATAGATATATAATGCAGCACTTCATAATAATTAAACGAGAGAAGAGAGAGAACAGGCAAAGTAATTAAATTTATAAATATATCATATTTGGGATACTATACTATTAAGTTATAATTACCTCATTTTCAGAGATACCCGTATTCGATATCATAATCCCTTGACACTCTATAGTGCTGCCGTACTATTCATTCAGCTCAAACATTATAAATACCCAAAGTTATAATCTAATAATGAAGTATTTCTCTATGAAGCTCTATTTGGTGAATATGAGAATTATTATACACTAGTACGGACCCTGTCATTTGAGAGTTAATTTGAAGGATTAACAATCAGTATTGAATAACTAATATAAGTTAATCTGCAGTGGGTGCGAATTAATTTCAAATTCTCTAAATTGTATGCATCTAAAGCGATTTTTATAACTAGACATCACTATGTTTATATGGAAATTATGCTCAAAAGCAATTGTAGCAATTGTGTGTTTATATACTACTAGCTGTTTCCCACCCATTTCGCAGGATTTTCATTTTTTATGAATAATACTATATATACATATACTCAAGAGCCAAAACATTATGACCAGATGTCAATAACGAGTTGGCCCACCTTTGAACAGTGTGCTCCGATACTATTCTACTTGGCCCTGCACTTATTGGGCTGTCAGCTGAGCCACTGTCTGGCTCCGGTTTTGCAACAGCATGCGAGACAGTTTCCGACGATCTTTTTCTTTGATAGCGTGCGGACGTCAACACCATGTCATCTACTTCTGTTTCACCACTTGCATAAGTACTAACAACTGTAGATCGCGAACTTCACCGTCATCCATCCACTTTGCATAAGTACTATCAACTGTAGGTCGCGAACAACCCACGAGTCGTACAGTTTCGGAAATACTTATTCCGAGACTTCGAGCCATTACAATCTGCCCTCTATCAAAGTCACTTAGATCCGCAGACTTTCTCATCACACACAGAAGTAAGTGAAAAAATGATTCTTCAGACTCTCCAGGAGCAGTTAAATACCACTTCCACTTGATCACGTGCCTTCCACGTCATCCAGGTGAGTTCATTGCAAAATGTAGGGGTGGTCATAATGTTTTGGCTCTTGAGTGTACATTAGTAAATATATATACTAAAAATAGAATTTTCTTTTACGTTCCAGTAAACACTTTCCCCAAAGTGGATTTCCGCAGAACGCATTTTTATGTTTCTACTTAAGAAAATAAATATGCTTGCCAAAGTTCATGTCTAAGTCTAATAGTTCCAAAAAGAAAACTTTTTACCGATATTCCCTGTAATCACCCTTGAGAGACAATTTCCGTAAGGCCCATTCGTAGCGTGTTTCAAATTAACAAAATGAACATGCATATTAAATTTCATTACTGTAAGTCTAATAACTCACAATGTGGAATTTTTGTCTTTTACGACTCTTTTGTCCTCTACTCCCTTGGAAGTCGATTTGCACAAAACTCCTACTTATTGGATCGCTATTCAACAAAAGAGACACACAAAATTTCATGTCACCAGTTCTAATAGTTTAAAAATACAGGAATATTTCTCTATAGCGCCATTTATTTCCTTTGAACCTCTTTTGGGTTCAATTTTCGAATAACCTCTCTTATAGAGGATCTTTATTCCATGACAGAAACGGCCTGCTAAATTTCAAGTTAATAGGTCAAACAGCTCAAAAACGGAATATTTATGTATACACGAACGCTTCTTAAATCCTTGCCAGCCACCTTTAGGTTTGATTTTGTCAAGATCGTTTGTTAGTTGATCTCTACTCCATGAAATGAACATACCTGCCAAGTTTCTAGTCTGTAAAACAAATTTTTCTTGAGATACCGCGATGAGTGAGTTAATGAGTCACTATTCTCCTTTATATATATACACTACAGGCCATTAAAATTGCTACAACAAGAAGGTGACATGCTACATGCGTGAAATTTAAACGAAAGGAAGGTGTTGTGATAAACTAACTATTAGCTTTTCAGCGTATTCAGACAAAACAGGCGCTGGTAGTGACACCTACAATGTGTTTGAATAAGGAAATTGGTCAACCAGTTTTTCATACATATATGACATTTGAACATTGTTGCTGGTGAAAAGTTGTTGTAATGCTTCGTGTAAGAAGCAGAAATGCGTATTAGCATGTTTCTGACGTTTATAGAGGTCGAATTGTTGCGTACCGGGATTGTGGTTTATCTTATCGCAATATTGCTACTCGCGTCGATCGAGGCCAAGTGACTGCCAGTCTGTGGAATCAATGGTTTAAAGACAGTAATATGAAACGCCCTGTTGGATCTCAACGGCCCTTATCCCTAGCAGCCGAGAAGAGAAGCATATTGCCCGCATGGTCTTAATGGATCGTGCAGCCACGTCACGAGTCCTAGTTCCAGAACTGTGGTCGTTTGTGAGACAAGAAGTGTCTGCACGAACAGTTCGACGAATTTTGAAGTTGTATGGACTCTCAGCTCGTAGACCATGTCTGTGATTACCCTTTATGCTTCATCAAAGACAAGCGCATCTTCAATGATGTGATCAACGACGACCCAGGGCGCACGAATGGCGAGGCGTCATTTTTTTGCAGATGAATCCAAGTTCTGTTACGGAATCAAGATGGTCGCATCCTTGTTTGGCGGCATCGGCGTGAACACAAGTTGGCAGCGTGGATTCGTTATCGTCATACTGGCCCATCACCCGGCGTAATGGTTTTGGGTGCTAATAGATATACATCTCGGTCACATCTTGTTCGCATTGACAGCACTTTGAACAGTACACGTTACATTTTAGGTGTGTTACGACCCGTGGCTCTACCTATTCTTCGAGCCCAGCGAAACCTTACATTTCAGCAGGATAATGCACGACCGCATGTTGCCAGTGTACGCACCTTCTTGATACAGAAAATGTCCGGCTGTTGCCCTGGCTGCACGTTCACCAGATCTCTTGCAAATAAAAAGCGTCTGGTCCATGATTGCCGAACGACTGGCTCGTCACCATAGGCTAGTCACTACGGTTAATGAGCTTTGGCATCGTGTTGAAGTTGCATGGTCATCTGTATTTATATATGCCATCCAATCTCTGACTCAATGCCCAAGAGTATATGTGCTGTTATTACTGCCAGAGGTGATTGATCTTGGTACTGATTTTTCTGCTTCTATGCACCTAAATTTCTTGAACATTTAATTACTTGTTACCTCTAGTATAATATATTTGTCTGATAAATATCATTTTGTTATCTGCATTTTATTCTGGTGTAGCAATTTTAATGGCCAGTAGTGTAGATAACTAGACATAAACCACCCAATTCATCGGATATTTCATGATGTTGTAAGACTATATATACAGGGTGTTCCAAAACGACCGCATAAACTCTGCACAGCTAGATTTCTCGTTGGGAGTACATAAAAACTGCCCGAAAGAAGCATTCCTGTACGATCCATAGTTTACGAGAAAAATACGAAAAACAAAGTATGACGTCACTTCCGGTGCGAGAAAAACACTTTATTGGACATATCAATAACATTATTTGCATATCTTTCCAGACGATAATGTTCAAAACGTTCGTCGCGCATGTCGCGTCATGCATGCTCGCGCCGTGGAATGACGTTAAGCCGCCGTTGAACTAGTATTTAAAAGGCTGCATGTTGCATTTACCGGGTACCATGTATTCCGTTCGTGACTACTGCGACATGTACTTGCGACATGCCTTGTGACTAGTGCGACATGCCATCTCAAAGGAACTGGTGTATCGAGACGTAGTGACAACACAAATGGACTTGGTTGCTCGTCTGCATGCTTCGGTGTACTTTGGTGGACCCCACGATGCTGCGACGTGTGATGACAGCCATTCCACGGCGTGCTCAAGCCTGCCTCGACATGCACGGTGGGCATTTTGAACATCTGCCTTAAATTGTGCATATACTGCTGTTGATATGTTCAATAAAGTGTTTTTTTTCTTGCGCCAGAAGTGACGCCATACTTTGTTTTTCGTATTTTTCTCGTAAACTATGGATCGTACAGGAACGCTTCTTTGGGCAGTTTTTATGTACTCCAACGAGGAATTTATCTGTGCAGAGTTTATGCGGTCGTTTTGGGACACCCTGTAGTTTATTTCCAGTTGTGCTGATATGTGCTGGTAGTTTAATTCGCTTGTTTTAATTGAGGGATTTAATACACTCTTAAAGCCCTCGCTTAAGATTAACCCTTTCTTAATTTAAAAAGGATAGAATGGATTTCGAAACAGGAAGTATATTTATCTTTTACGGTCTTATAACTTTCCCCTGGTGGATTGTTTTTCGCAAAACCCTTTCTTATCTGAATTTTACTCACCATCAACAAACAAAAAACATCCTTGTCAAATTTAGAATCTGTAGGTCTAAAAGTTTAAAAACGATAACTTTGGTCAAAAACGCCACCCTCCACTTCTTGGGAGTCTATTTCCGAAAAAAGTCGTTTTTTTATTAGATCTCTACTCAACCAAAGAAACATGCCAGCCAAATTTAAATTCTATACGTCTAAAAGATCCAGAGATCAGGTTATCAGAGAGTGAGTCAGTTTTCTCCCATATATCAAGTAAACTCTGTTCATGCTTTTTTTTAATTTCCTGATTTTAGTTTTAATAAGTAAAATTCCTCTTTCAAAATTCTTACTCTCCACCATGGTTCTATTCTTTCAGCTACCAATAAATTAGTTTACTTCAATTTTTCGTTTATAATAGAGTTCAAGTCTGCTTCTATTGATAATGAATTAGATTTTAACAGTGCATTATACAAATGAAAATTTCATTTCAGTGTTTCATCCCATTGAAATAGATTGAAATTCAAACAACACGAAACTGAAGGAAGTTAAATATTTTTTTCTTGTTAAAAGAATTTCGTGTTAAAGGATATTACAAAAAAAACATATATTCAACAAAATTAAGTTTTTTAGAGTACATTTTATATAAATATATTTAATAAAAATCGATGAAACAAAATTATTCACAGGGAATTAATGAAATTTATTACAAAATTAAGTTTTTTGAAAAACAAAACATTTACTTAGCTTTTGTAAAATAATGGGTTTTTTTCTTTGCATTGTCTTTTTTAGCATCGAATTGTCAACAAATTGTTCCATATTGTTATTAATTTCGGTATTGGAATGCGTGTTTAAATAACTGCGCGTAATTTTCATGATGTTCCATGTTTCGGAAGACGTAGGAACACGAGCTTCATTATTCATTTCATTTTTGTCGTCGGAATCAAGGGTATCAATGATAATTTTTTCAGGTTTGAACAAACTCCAAAATGTCTCTCTGCCATAATTGGAGCTATACACACATTTTCATCATCTACTGCAACGAATTCGTCCAATGATATAGCAGGAAAGTCAAATAACACAGAAACTTTCTAAGCATTTCATTAAGATTCGGTTTTGTTTCAACATTTTCCTTCTCCTTTTCTGATACTTTTGAAAATCTTTTCGTGTTAAGCGATTTTTATTTCGTGTTAAGAGGGGGAATGCATGAAAATATGTAGTAGTTTATAGGGACCGTTGTATTATTTCGTGTTAACCGATATTTCGTTTTAAGCTTTTTCGCGTTAAACGTATTTTAATGTATTTTTAAATGACATAGCTGGATGTTGGCTAGAACTAATTTTATAGTCAAATACATTGTGCTCAACGTCGTAAAATGGTGGGAGGGGGAAAGGGAAAAGTTTCTTACCTTATTTCTTGCATCGTATTTCTCTCATTTGTTTGCTTTTATTCATATCTGAAATGATTTTTCTTTTATGATTTTTGTATAATTTTGCTATCAACTAAGAATTTATACTCCTCAGATTTAGAAAAATTATTTTATACTATAAAAAAAAACAGATTATGTTTCAAAAAATTGTGTGTATTTTTTTTTTATTTATTTATTACTTAAATACAGTAAAATATGTTCAACGCGAAAACGCTTAAGATGAAATATCGGTTAACAAGAAATAAAGCAACCACCACCACAAACTACTATGTATTTTCATGTGTTTCTTTCTCTTATTACGAAACTAAAATCGCTTAACACAAAAAGATTAACTCTCCATCTCCAGAAGGAGATGGAGAGTCTTGAAACTGAGCCAAAACACTTAATGAACTGTTAGAGAAAGTTTATGTATTATTGGACTGTCATAATGTACATTGGAAAAATTCGTTGCAGAAGATGACGATAATGTGAGTATAATCCCCAATATTACAGACAAAAAGACTTTGGTGTTTGTTCAAAGCTAAAAAAAAATCCTTGATGCAGGTTTCGACGACGAATGAGTGAGTGAGTGAATATTAACGTCGCACTATTCACTTACTCGAGGCATTTTGGTGACGGGACCTCGTAATTTTGAATCATGGTCAAGTGACGAGGACGACACCTGAGCTGGCACCTCCCTCTCCTAACTTCCACACCACACCAAAGAGAGGACGTTTGAGTTTCAACAGATTTTGACGTACTTCGCCTCCCTACAAGGTCAATTTTAGAGGTAGTAGACTTGATTTCATGACACACCGAACACAAGTCCTTTACCTTGACCACTAGGCTACTTGGCCTTCCGACGATGAAAATAAAATGAATAATACTGCTCCTGTTCCCACGACATATGAAATAAAGAATATCATGAAAAGTTTGCGCAGTTATTCAGACCATTAAGTAGATGTATATCTTTAGCAAATCATATAACAATACTTATTTTAATAGAATAAAAATATATGCTTTAATGGCATGTCGATCAGCCATTCTCACAGAAGCTCCATTTGATACCGACATATTCTAACTTTTTATTTAAACAAATTCCAAAATTGTACTTCTTTTTTCGTTTGAAAAAATTTTAATAAATATCTTAGTTTGAAGAAATAATTCTATGTGAATTCCACACACAACTGAATGATCACACTCTGAATTTCACTGAATGATGATTTCACCAAAAAAAATAATAGGGCATTTTTGTATTTAAAATCACTATATAAAAACTGAGAACAGAAAGAAAGAAAGAAAAATCCTTTTTTATAGAAATCTACGTATTTTACATTAGGGCTTCGAACCGGAACTGAACCGAAAACTGAAAAAACACTTATTTTGGTCGGAATGAAAACTGGAAGTTTTTCGAAAAAAAATATCGGTTTATTTCGTTGTTATATAACTTCTATCTTTTGTTACTGCAAAAAATGTATCAATATTTTGTCATTTAACGTGAACCATATAAATACCATCGTTGCGTGTTAACCATTTTTTTTTAAATTTATGATAGAGTTATATTTTAAGTACAAAAAAGAATATAAAAAAATTAAATTATTTATTCGGAACTGAACCGAAAACCCTCATTTTTGGTGGAACGAAAACCGGAACAGAACAGGTATGTTTTTTAGTTGAACCGGAACGAGAAACAAATTACTGTTCGAAGCCATGGTTTAATCCCTTTATAATATGTTGTTTTCTATTAACTGAGAAATGATTTAGTTGAAGTCATAGTTGGTACAGTTCCAAGCACTATATTTGCTGTTTGAGAGAAATCTTTTTTTATATTTTGATATTTATTTTCTCCTCCTACTTCTTATAATAGATTTAATATAAAGTTAAATTAGTGGTATTTTTGAAATATCAAATAATGCCCTTTTTTATTACTTCTTACTAATTGTAAAAATGAGAAATTAATTTAACTTAAAAAAATTTCAGTCTATGAATATGTGTTCAAAATATTCTCATAAAGCAATATATTCTACGTATCATATTTACGAATATTTGTCTTGACCTATCTATTTTAGAATGCATAACCACGTAAATATTTAGAAATTCATGTATAAACTCTGCCTACTTCTGAAAAAGTCAGAAAGTGCGACAGTGCTTAAACTAATCATTTGTAGTTGAAATATCTTATTTTAACAGATATTTCGAAAATTGCGAAGACACTAAGAGGAGAATATTTTATTTAAGATACAATATGGCAATTTCATAAGTTCTTAAGAATTCACATACATAATAACGTCAAAAGAAAATATACCTTAATTTTCTATTCGAAAAATATTCTTTTCCATTTAAATTATATTCAAATATTCGAACATGAATTCCAACTGAAACTTAAATAGAAAAAAGCTTTTACGACTTGACAGTTTTCAAAAGTAATTTGCTTCAAAGATTTTTAAAAAAATCATTTTTAGTGCATTTTTTTTTCATTCCTAAAAATCAAACCTTTGTAGTAACCGTAATTTTGCGCATCTTTGCATAAAAGGTTTTTTACAGACGAGCACCGGACTTTTCTTTGACCAAAATTGAATAAAAATCAATGTAACATTGGTAACCGTTCAACTTCTTTCACGCCTCGCTTCATTTATTCGCAATTCTACTAAGGAAAAAAAGAGAAAAAATTAAGAATGCAAAATAATATTTTTATGTGTAAAGCAAAAGTAGCAGCCTTTAAAAAAGTTATCAATAACCGACAAACAAAATACTTTTCTCTTTAAAAAAAAAAGTAGTTTTTTTTTTCTAAAATAAAAATAATTAATTTCAATTAAAACAAACTTCCCATTTTTAAGAGTTCTCGAAGAAATATTTAGGCAGAAATATAGGCAGATATTTCGGAATTTTAGAAGAACATTCTATTTTATTGAAATATATTTATATTTGCTAACATTATATGTGAAAAGAATACATATAACATTATATGTATTCTTTTTATAAAGGCACTATAGAATTCCTAATGAATGGTGATTAAAATTGTATTAATCATTTAAAAATGAAGACATTTTTTTCAGTTTAGAAAAGTACATGTTTCTTAATGTGTACTTTTAATGTACTAATTTTTATGACATGTTTCTTTTCTGACACAGCTTACATTTACAGAAAAAGTGTATTATTACATGCCAAAAAGCTTTAAATTAATTTTTAATTTTTAAAATATAAATATTACATTATTCTTATTATTTTATCTTTTAAATTGAATTCAGTGTTTTTAAAACACATCTTTTAGACCGCATATTTTAAGCTAACAAAGTGCTATTATTTTAACTACAAGTTTTAACTAACTTATATTAGTAAATAGCACACACATATTAACACTTTTCTTTTACGTGCCAGTTGCCACCATTAACTGAAACATATGTTTAAATTGTGATAATATTTTTATATAATTCCGTCCTGAATTAAAGTAAACTTCTTTGAAACTTTTTACATAAGTAAACTAACTTCAATTTTTCCCTAAGAATATAATACAGCATATATATGTAGTCAGTTAGAGTCACAGTTGGTTTATTATATAAAATATCGCATGTAATTGCTTTAAAAACATTTGTGAAACGCATGTTTTCATAAACTTTATACTGAAAATTCTATCCCTCGTATGAGAATAATTCCTGTGAAAAGAAATCAGACTTCTAAATAAACTTTTTTACGAATTTCTTATTGTGAAATAAATAATTTTATAAAAGCTACATTCAACTTCCAGACTGAAGTCTTCTGTTTGTAACAGCTCACTAACACTATTCTATTAATCTCTTTATTTTAACGCAATTTTAATAACTCTACGAATGTACGTATTATGTAAATGCACTAGACTTTAAAGAAAACGTTTAACGTACTATTATTAAGAACGTTTTATAATTTCATTGTAAACTTTTATTTATTTATTTTATATATAAAGTAGTGAATGAGTTATATATTTCAAAAAAAAATTCTTACAAAATATTTCTCAATTGAAGTAAACAACCAAATAATAACTTTATAAAATACAGATTGAAAGATATCTAAACTAATATTTAGGCTATAACAACAGAATCCTTCGAAATGTATAACAGAATAAAGGACTAAATATTTGAGACACGACGGATAATAAAAATAACTTGTTTCGAATTTTGATTAAAAATTGTATTAGCAATTTAGTAGTAATTAATTGATAAACACTTAAAATTACGAATTAATAATACTTTGCATTATATGCAGAGATTCAGCTCATTTAAATTTGAATTTGTTTTGCTAAAATAACTCAGTTTGATATATTTCACCGTAAACAGTCAAACTATTTGCTTTACAGTTCTTAAAAATCTGAATGTAATCACAAAGAAACGTTCTACATTAATTAAAGTTTCCAATAAGCGTTTTTTTAAATTAAGATTGCATTTCAAAATATAGGATTAAATAAATATTTAGAATAGTAAACATTTTATAGTTATGTGTTCAGTTGTTAGAAATTCGCTATGTAATATTTTGAGAAAAATAAAAATTGACTTAATTTTTAAATCTTAAAAATGAGTTTCGAAGGTCGATTCTAAAAATTAAATATATTTTAAAATTATTATTCTCTGTGTTGAAGTTATAATTATTGATATTAGTTCTAACGTTTCTCATTTTTATACAACATTATAAAGTAACGCTGCTAAATTAACAGAGAATATTACTCGCATTTCAAAAGTAATAGAACTTGTTCAAACGAATCAAAAGTTTTTGACGTATATTATTTACAGACAACATAAATTTAAGTATATTTATTTGATTTAATTTTAAATGTAGCTGAAAATATGAACAAGATCAAACTAATGAAAATATACAGTTATCTAAGTATTTCAATCTGTTTAAAAGATTTTGTACATGCTCACTCTGAAAGACATAATTGCTCTTAAAGATAAAATATATAGTTGAAAATTAAATTTACATAAACATGGACATCTTTACTTAGCATTAGTTTATGAGTAATTATAGAAGTAAGACGAATAATTCAATGTGAACTAATAATTAGATTATTCTATAATTATATATATCCGGGGGAGGGACGGACGTTTCTACGGTACGGGCTACTTTTAATGTTTTTAAGATGTTGCTGTCGAAAAGGGTGCGTAAGTAACTGTGTAACAAATGTATGTTTTCTTTCCTTTTAAAATAGGACAGATTACTACTTTTGCTGGAAAAACACATGTGGCAAAAAATTGTGAAGTTGAACCCTTGAACAATTGTTCAAGGGTTCAACTATGGAACCTGGACGTGTTCAATGCAGCGAACAGTGAACATACATGAACTGATGAATTTCCAATCATCGTATGTACTTGCATTTGCTCGCCGACGATTCCCTTATATTCGCAGGGCATGACATCAACTCAAGAACTCACCCCCCCCCCCCAAAGCACGGGATGTGGGATGATGTTTCAATAGCCAATCTCGCACTGTCGCGGAAAGGGCTAATTATCAACATTTACTCTCCACTTCAGTCCAGAAAAATTAATTTTCTCGGCTGGCATCGCAGTGATCGTATTTTCCCCCGATGGCAGCATGTTACGTTTCATCGTTCACTTCCACGGAAGGTACATGTGCCATATGCACTTTAACCGAGTAATTTTCTTCAATAAGCACAGTCGCATAATTTGTGAAAAGCTGATTCTCCAGTTAAGGTGGCGTGGGTGTTCCATCAGTATGTTTCTTTTAGTATCAGCGTCTTAGATCTTAAAAAAGGAGGTCACCCCAAAATGTCTTGGTAGTCCCTGTTATATACATTCATTGCCATAAAAGTTTGCGCAATAAGAAAGTGTCGTCAGAATAAAACGAAATTTTAGGTTCGTAACTATAGTATGGATGTCAGTAAACGATTACAAAATCAAAGCAAAATGATTACCCACGGTAGAAAAAACCACAAATGAATGAAGGTCTTATTACCTTGTTGTGTGGGTCACCTCTAGAATGAATTCATGATATGATAAGGTCGAGCATTTAGATATACGTCCCATATGATGCCCTGCGACATCTCGTTCCACAGTTGTTGAAAACACGCCTCTAACTCGACACAACTCGCATTTGTTCTATTTATCGCCCTAAATTGTCCCAGATACGCTCAACGTGTGGCAAATTTTGGGATCGAGAAGGGAAGGGTAGAAATATACCCGAGTCAGGCCTGGGTGAAACCCTTGTTGTGTGTAGGTGAGAATTGTCCTGTTGAAAAATGGCTCATGGGACCACTGCCATGAGTAGAAACACATTTAGCTGAAGAATGAGGCAAATATACCCCTCTATACCTTCATGATGCCATGGATAAATATAAAGGAGGACTGTGTGTCGTATACGATGGCACTCCATTTAATCACATCAGTAGTGGGGGGGGCGTACCTCTGTACAGAGGGAGCACGATTAAGACATTCACCACGGGGCTTCTACACCCATACACTGTTGTCATTACTTCCCAAATGGAATTTGGATTCGTCACTTAAAGCGACCTGATTTCATAGTATTGAAATGCAATCCCTTTGAGTGCGGCATCACTCCAAACGGGAAACCGCCGAGTGAGTGTAAAAAGCAGTACAAATAATGTGAGGGGGACGTGGCAGAAAATGTCCTTCAGCCAGATGCCTTGGGATAGTACAGACGGACACAGACACCCTCCCCGAAGATGTTACCTTTGTATGAAATACGGGAAATAAGACAGTTGGCGTTATGCGTGTGCGGCGAATGATGTAATGATCTATTAGGCTATTAATCGTTCGAGGATATCTGAACTTCGTCACCAATGTCTTGTCTGCTATTCCCAACACCTTCCAAATGCAAAGTCAGTACGGTCTAGGTGGTGAGCTACTCGCTAAACTAACCACACGAATTTCATCATCCCTGCGATTATTTTCCTCTTGAACTTGGGCAGGTGCTCATATAGTCTCTGGGGGTGGCGGAATGGCATCTCTAGTCTTTAAGCGTCCCTTCTACAACAGATTAAATACACGCAAAGAAGCTTTACTTACCTGTTTTATAATCCAATGAGAACGAAATTCAACGCCTTCTGGTGGCATTGTACACTGCTCGATGACGCTGTATTTCTAATCATTTACATAATTGTTTGACACGCACTTTCATGCCAAGTTTAGTAAAAATACCAGTCTTGCTCCTTGGTGTGCAAAGTCTTATACCAACACTATATATTGCTTTAAACTTGATTGTTTGTAAGAACAGCACCTTTAATTTCGGCTGGGTCTCGTTCGTTGAATGGTTATGGACGCAACCTCAGGTTCTGTATTGTCAGTCGCTGGTTTGAGTCCTGGTGCAATAACATACTCTCCGTGTAAGAGCTCTCAACCTTTGACAGACTTAGCGTGCATCAGTTTCTATAAAGGTGGGTGTTTAGTGGCATCAAGTTTCAAACCTAAAGATAGTAAGCAATAACGACTTCCAACAGTGACGGATAAAGGGTCAGTTGTGCCCTAGGTCCAAGCTAGTTTGACGCCCTTATATATAATAATAATAAGACGAATAATAATAATGAATTCATGGTAAAATTAAATATGGTGAATTAATATTTTGTGTTATAATGCTGAAAACAAACACTACATTTAGATTTTTTATGAAAAATTTATAAAAAATCTAACGGCAGTAGATAAAGGTATACTTATCGAAAAATTCTTTAGTACTTATTTGTTAGATAGTTTAAATTTTACTACTTATACGCGATAAATTATTTTAAAAAGTAATTCTAACCTTTTAGTATTGTAATTTTAAACTTGTCAAAGAAAGAAAAGAAGCATTAAAATTTGGTCTTACAGTTGATAAAAAACAAAATCAATTTCAAAAATTTTTGCCAACTCAAAAATTTTAGCGCCCCTAAAAATTGTCGTCCTAAGCACGGGCTTAAGTTTAAATACGTTACTCGTCCTAACTCATGCATTTTTTGCTACTGGGACCCCCTTTCTTAATTCAGTTTGTAATTTCAAACATAATCTTAGTATTTTAATAGGAACAAAAGACAAAATTGTATGAATTGAAAATCAGTAATTATATCAGCAGCATATTTAATGACATAATGAATTTTATCCGGGACAAATACCTCAAATGGTTATATTTAATATTAGGAGCATCCCCATCTTATGATAAAACACTTATAATTCCATTTTATACACTACTTTCTTTGTTAATTTGTAAAATTTTGAAGTCTGATTGAGAAAATGGAACAAAATGTTAAATAAAAATCAGCAGAAAATATATTCTGTAAGCAAAACGTCGTTGCTAAGAAATATTAATATTTCTGTTTGGAAAATATATAGTTTCAGAACTTAACTTTAAAAAATATAACAAACCATTCATATTTCACTCCACCAAAAAAAATGCAAATAAATCAATTTTATTTCATAAAAATAAAAATAGATTTAAAGACAATTTTTCTTACATTATCAGATTTTAAACAAACAACAATTTATAACAAATAATTGAATACCTCCAAAAATGATATAAAGCAAACAAAAATATCAGTCTCGCAATATTTCATGGAAATTGATTTCTTGCCAAAAATGCTTTTCTAGAATAATACTTGCTACATAAAAATTTTTACTACGTCATTTATTACAGTTTAGTGGTATTAAAATGTATTTTTATTGAAATATTTCTTTTTAACTTCGAAAACATTTTATTAGGTTAAAGTTTTTAATCTTTTTTAAGAATTTTTGTTTTACAAAATATATTTCTTTATAAAAATAAAAAGAAAGCAATAGAAACTTGCTTTTTTCCCTTTGAAATCAGATATGCATGAAAATTCTGCGAAACAATTTGCTAAATTAAAAATAGTACTTAGCTTTAGCATATAAGAAACGTAATCAAACTTAGGAATGCGAAATATAATAAAAACACTGAATTTTGGCATCTACAATTGTTCTATGGCTGGAAAATGCTGTTTCTGAATAGATAATAGACAAATATTCATTTCAAAACTAAAAGTCTACCACAGTATTGTACAAAATGTCTTTTAGTCTGTTTATAATATAATAAAATGTAGTTTATAAATAGAAAGAAGTTAGTTTTATGCAATACAGCAGCGTTTCTCAAACTGTGGGGCATGTTCTCCTAAGGGGGCTTGGTAACTCCGTGAGTGGGAGAGGGACAAGCGTTTCGGAAAGTCGAAAATAAAAAATTATTTTAATAAAATTATTAACTTACTGAAAACAAGGAAAACAAAATACATTCTGAATTATGAAAAGTAAAATAATACTTATTACTTAAAGAAACATATGCAAAATTTAATACAAATATTGATAACTTGTATGGTTTATAAATAAGATAGTCTTGTAGTCAAAGCACATTACCATTGCAGTCAATACATTATGATTATATGGAGGGGTTTCAGTGAAAATTATGATTAAAAATTGGGTCGATACTAATGAAAGTTCGAGAAGCACTGCAATACAGTATACTAAGGCATTTTCCATTGATATATTTTGAAAATTCTCTTTTTTGAGTTTGCAAGTCTATTTTAAGATTTCAAATGTAAGTTTTAGATAAAGATACTTAACAGTCACTAAACTAAATGAAATGGATTTAATATAAATTGTAAATTCATACAATTTAATTCTTAACAAAAATATGTTTTAAGTATTTTAGTGTCTATGGTAGTCATAGTGGTCATAATCATGAAATTGTGGCCGCAATTATCGAGCTGTAGGTACTAGTCTTATGGCCAGTAAAAACTATTCGTGTATAAAGACAGATGCAAATTAAACTGTTGAGGCTCGAAATCCTCAGATTGGAAAGTTAGGTGCTAGCAGAAGTGTCATCCACGTACCTGGAATAAAGTTCGAAAGCATAAGGTCCCTCGCCAAAACCCTCGCGTTTTTTTAGAATGCGACGTTAGAAAAAAAATTAAATCAATAGTATAGCGCCTTGGTGGTAAGAATTTTTCTGTATGAAATTTTGCACAAAATTATTGCTTAAAAGTAAGATTATTATTGGTTAAAGCAACCGTAGGCAGTGACACAAATGTTTTTGCTGTTGTTTTGTCATACGAGATCTCTCTAAGAGTGAATTAAGTAAAGAGAAAAAGAGAGAGAGAGAGAAGAAAATGTATTTGTTTATTATTACTATCAGAAGAAAGCCGTATTATCATGATGTGTTAATGCAGTGTGAGGTTAATTAATAAGAAATGGAAATTCATTACAAATAATATACAACTGAAAAAGCAAACTTCAATTTATTTGTGCTGTTTGCATCTTTAATTAAATTACTAAGCAGACCTTATCTATAAACTAATTCAATACAAAGTATCACCTCCATTAACTATCCTAATTAGTTCCTACATTTCCGAATAATTTTGATCGGTCAAAATTAATAATACCCTCTCAAATACTAGAAATTTTTTTCTGGGGTCCCACAAGGTTCCCTTCTTTCTCCAACGCTCTTCAATATCTATATCAATGACATTCCTATCACTAACAACAAGGAAATTTGTATGTATGCTGATGAAACAGTGATATTTTGTCAATATGACGAACCAGCCATCATCTCATATATAATCACACGATATCTAACACAGCTTGACCACGGGTTTATCAAGTGGAAAATAGGCATCAACACCTCAAAAGATTTTGCTAGATACAAAAAAGCACCAGTCTTCTATATGAGAAATAATAGAATCCGCTGGTCTAATCAAACTAAATGATTAGGAATTATCCTTGAAAAAATTCTCACTTTCAAACAACATGTAACTTTTATTAAAGAAAAATTTAAAAACGCCGCACATAAACTATACCCCTTAATTTCCAGAAAACTGAAATTGAGTAATAGAAACAAAATTCTTATCTACTCACTGATCCTCATGCCGATCCTGACCTACGCTTCCTCTGTTTGGGGACATGCAGCAAAGACCCATATTAATAATTTAGAAAGGGCTCAAAATTTAATAGTCAGGAAAATTCTTAAAACTCGATAGTTTATGAGGAAGGTAGACCTCAGAGTCGCGAGTAAAATATTACACAAATGTTCAGGCGAAATACTACCAATTTATTTAATAAAATTGAACACTCTGACAATATATCGATCACTAGCATTGAAAAATATATTCCTGAACTTAATTTCACCAGATCCAGATCAATCCTAATTGATCCTGCTTTTCTTTAATTTCCTAAATATGCTCTATTTCTTTATATTATTTATCTTTTATTTTTATTCTTAAATTCTCACCATTTACTACTACTCAATGATTGATCGAGCTTCTCACCTAAACTTAAATGCATAAATAGCTGACCTATCTGACCAGCCATTCACAAAAGCTCCACTAGATATCAACTCATTTTAACTTTTGCATCTAAATATTTTCTCTTTTTGCTGCAACCGGAATGTCTACGCATCCTCCTCCCACTCCTATCACCGAAAAGTTTTCGAAGTCAAGATTTTTTCATCAATTTTTATCTTTATTTTATTTTATGTTTGTAAATTTATTCATATCAAGAAATTTTTCATTTTTATCATTCCATTAGTTATATTTTAAATTTTAAATATTACGTATTAAAAAGGACAATTTTTCAAAAAGGTTAATGTCCTCCAAAATGTCTTGAAAGGAGTGAAGGTTCGGAAGAACTGAGTGTTTCCACATCACGATACTACAACTACAATTGACTTACTGCTTGAGACCAAAAATATATGTAAATTTCGGAGCTTTATGCTGTGAATACTGCTTTAAACGCATGAGGCAAAAACTGAAGTGACAAATAGCATAACCAAAATTATATAACCATGTGAGGAATAATATGACATTAGCAGTATAATCGTAAGAGAAATACTTCAACTATCTGAGAAATTATCAATAGAAGAATAAAAAAATGGCAGTTTTAGAGACTGACGATAGAAGTGAAAACTTAGAACTTTTAGTATTAAAATTTGAAATTTCATAATGCTTGAATTAAAATTATCAACATCAATCTGGTTTTCACATCTATTGACACTCCGAGCAACAACTAAATGCATATTTATATGGTTTTTTGTTATTCAAATATATTACGGGCTGTACAAGATCATGACAAAATATAAATGCAATTCCATTGAAATAACAATTAATATACTATTATATTATTTATGGATAGTATTTGTATTTGCTTAAATTTCAATGTACTTGATTTTTAACATTATTCCAATTGTTTGCATTATTGTCATCATTAATTTCAACTATACTTAAGACTTTTTGTACTTTCAATTATTTCATTTTGTTCTAAAAAAAGATACAATAGGCATATGGTAACTAAAGTAAGAAAGGAAAATGATTTATTTAAATTTATCTAAGTATCCGTAAAAACCGCATCGATCGTCGTTTTATATTTTGCAGTACTGAGTTTTCGATCACTGGACATATTTAAATTAAGTGTTTCATTTAGAAACATATTAGTGGTGGATTGTTATCGTCTGCAAAGTTAATATTGAAGTCTCCACTTAAAATCATCGGTATATTATGATATTTTTCGCAAAATCTTTTTTCGAGTATTTCAGAACCTTCTTTCGTATAAATCATCAAATTTTCGAATAAAAATTGTTGTATCTGTCTCATAGATTTTCCAGGCGAAATATAAACGGCAACCATTAATATGTATCGCCCATTCTCGGAATAGCAACGAGCAATGCACAGTATATACACATTGAACTTTTCACTAAATCCATTGAATTTCACTTATAAGATATGCACAGCACTATACGTCAGCTGTAAAGCTGCAGATATACTGCTATAAAGCATGTTGGTGACGCGAACGCACCAGATTTCGCCCATCCAAAAAGTGTCTAAGGCGAACAGCACACTGCGCGGGAGGAAGTCAGAGCATGTCGGTGACGCGAACCCATAAGATTTTCCCCTACCAAAAAGTACCCAACGCGCTAAAGAAGTTTTCACTTCAAAAATGTTTGAGAAATAATCCACATATAACTATTAGAAATAAACAAAGTAGTATAACTAACTATATTAGAGATAATATAGCAGTATAACTGTATAGGAAACAATCAGTAGACTCTTTTAACGAATAAACCTTCTATTTAGACGAGTAATAATCGATTTAACTGTATGACCATTCAGCTCATAACTGTGTAAGGAATAATCAATATACCCGTATGAAGAATAATATCTGTGGCCGTAAGTAAGATAGTCGGCATGATCCCATAGAGTGAAATAATAGGGAGACTATTTCTCCTTAATGGTAAATTTACTAATATTTTGGTCTACTTTTTTGGATTGAGAAAAGAGCACTTTAGCTCTCCATCAGCTTCGCTAGCATGGTTGCTTGTTGTCACTGCTTCAAGTATGCTTTTTGTGTGAATGCCTTCTTGTATAATGTGTTGCCCAACTTATCTTTGTAAATAAATAATTGTGATCAACATGTCTTCCAGAATCTCTGGAAGACATGGCCAGAATTTCATTCAAAATACCCGAAGAACTCATGTATATAGCACATTATATAAATGTTAATTCAAAGTTATTTATAAAATCTATATATGTTTGAAATATTCTCTCTCTCCCTTTCGAAGAGAAAAATGTCTTGAAATTTACACTAAGAATTTTGTTTACCAGAAAAATTAAAATCTAAATATTTATCATAAATAACTAATTTCTTCAATTTTGAAAAAAAAACACAGTGATATTTGGGTAAAAAATAATAATAATGAAACTTTTTTATATTCAAATATCTAATTTTAAGTCCATTTAGTGTTGGTTAAAAGTGATGTGCGAGTGTATTGGATTTTATTCCATCTAATATTTAACAAGAAAATATATACAATAATAAACGAAATTTTTAAAAAAATAGCAACGAAACAAATTATAAATTACAGTTGACTCTTGATAATTCGAAGTTGAAAGGTCCAATGAAAAACTTTGAATTATCAAGAGTGTAGGAAAATACACCCAAAATACATGAAGAGAAAATTTAATAAAGCAACAATTGTACATATGTATAACATTATTTTAATTTTTTTTAAATTAAAATTTGGAATCTATAATGAACACACGGCGTATTCAAAGTTTCACACTCAACTACGAGGTATACTCACTAGTATCGACGTTGTATAGGTTCTTCTTGCCTAATCAGTCCCCCAAAATATCCTGGACCAGTTTTTTTTCATCGCTCTCCTCTATTGTTTCACTCCTTTCACTTTTAACTCCGTCTTTCTTAACCTCTCCAACAGGATTTATTCAAGCCCCTCCAAATCTCTTCTATTCCAAATTAGAAATAAAATCGTTTCGCACCCTTTTCCCTTAGACGCTGTGCCCATCACCATTAACTCTTCAAAGCAGGGTTCAGTTCGGCACATTCCCTATGTGGTGACACATGCTATAAGTCACTCAAATAAGCCATAAGTCGCCATGTCAGTCCGACGCAAAATACGAAATAATATACATTGCTTCTTCACAACAGTGGGCAATCCTTTCAGAACACATGTCCAGCAAGGACACATGTTAAACGAAACACATTATAAACAGCTAATAAAAGGTGTGATCGGTCTATTCTACGCTTGAAGATGAATATCAGTAAAAGCGTCATTTCACCTGAGGAACCGTTAAACACAAAATAGGGCTAGCAGACAGATGGTCCTCAAAGAAGCTACGTTACTAGGGAGACAATGCAACACAAAACATGTAAAATTGTGACGGTTCTATCCGTGACTATACTAACACCTTGGGGACTATTCTGGGGAAAATAATTAATTCAACCAACCTTCGCCGACCAAGAAAGCGTGATTATGTAAATGAAGTATATTATATAAATTCTGTTTTCGCGAGTTTGTGAGTTGGCACGTTGTAGTTGGCAAGTAGAAGTTAGCATAGAGTCTGCGAATTAGTTTGTTAGATGAAGATTGGAAGATAGTGGAATTCGTAAGAGGTGTTGGAGTTGTCCAGGAAAAAGATTACAGAGCATGGATCCAACGACATTGATCAAGCCCGATAGAGATCCCCTGCAAATTTCCAGTGTAGGATCCGATGCATAAAACGTACAGGTATTGTGAACTTTATTAATTAGAAGTTAGCTTATTAGTGTGTGACGTAGTTATATTTCAGCGTATTTAAGCTGTCTTAGATTCAGTTGAGGGTCTATAGTAGTATCCCCGTGTTATAGAATCTCACCTCCGTGCTCTATTATTTAATCACCTACCTTAATTAGATTGTTATTGTGTCTGAATTATATTTTGGTAACAATAAATTAATTATATTGAAATCATGTCTGTAGATCATTCAGTTTCTCCCACACACCTAGCCGGGTTTACAGGTAGTCAAGAAGTTTCAGAAGACTAGAAGGAACCGACCGCTATTACAAGCTTCAATCTGTTTGCTACAGGACTCTACATGATACTGAGTGTTCGAGTTATCGACAGCTTTATAAGGAAACTTTGAATTATCGTATGTTTTAGTTTGGCCAGCAACATATTTTTCTTCGAAATATTGAGTGTACCAAAACGTATTGTTTTGTTTCGAAATATCAAGAGTTGTTCTAGGAGCTGAGCATAAACATCGAATTAGAGAGAGGTTCGTATTATCGAAGATTTGAATTAGCGAGAGCCGATTGTATTTAAATAAAGTTATAATTATGGATAAGATGAACAATCAAGTTTTGCTGGCAAATACAATCTCCAAAGATGCTTTTGCAATTACATAGAGAAAACAATACCTTCATGTAGTACAACGAAACTGTTTCTTCTTTTATTCGAAAGTAATGAAAATTTAAGACCCAAGAAACATACAGAAATAATAGCAATAGCAACCTAATCAAGTAATGCTAAGAGCGAACTAGATGGCACTAACAATCCCATAAAAGAAGATGGGAAGTTGTAAAAAGAGTTCGTGTTGCGCTAGTTATTTTACCAAAAACGTTCCTCGTAAAAAAAGTAATTGGCACTTTTTAGATTTTTGTTCTATGCACTTTTCCCTATTATAAACATTCCATTTTCTTTCTAATCAAATCACGGTTCATTAAAATATTTTTTTATTTTATTTGTCAATAATATATTTTATCTTGATATTATGGGAAGGAATTATATTTTTGGTGTGTTGTTTACCAGTATGGATGTAAATTGCACCAGTATTTTTTTTCTAATTGGTTTTATACCACAAAAATAGTTTTTACCAATTCTTTAACAGATGCAGTACTGTTTTTTTATGTAACTTGTCATACATATATTCATAATTAGTGTCTGTAGAATTTCACAGCTTTAATAATTTTTCACAGAAATTATTTTTAAATTTTAAAAAAGTGTTACTAAAGTCATGAGTATGAATAGTTTTTTTTCGGAAGGGGAAAGTTAACTATTATATATATATATATATATATATATAGTGATTCGTTACTAGACCGTCTAACTTGCAGAGTGTGTAGGGAGTAGAGAGATGACTCGCAATCATATAGGAATGCAATGGTGCAAATGCCGTAGTTGCGAACTATGATGCAAAGAATTAGAAAAAAAGAATAGAAACAGCAACGCATTAAAGGTACAGAAAACATTTTATTGAAAGGTTGTACTACTGTACTACAACAAGTGTTCAAAAGTCCGTGGACTTCTTTTGAGGCCACATAAAGAGTTTGGCACTTCCTTTCAGTTGAAGACCTCATGGCTCAAATATTTGCAGCTGCAGATGATAAGTGATCTTCCAGAACGTAAGGAATTACATGCTGTCAGTCGACTTCCGGTCGTAATTTCAAATACCTGTTGTAGTACAACTTTTCAATGAAGTGTTTTTTGTCCCTTTAATGTGTTACTATTTATGTCTTCTTTCTCTGCTTCTTTGCACCATAGTTCGTAACTATGGCAACTACGGTATTTGAGATCCTGCATTCCTATGTGATTCCGAGTCGTCTTTCGACCTCCTACAAACCCTGCAGGTTTGACGGTATGGTATTGAATCACCCTGTATATATATTTATATCAAAACTATTATGAAAAAGATGCATTTTGTAATGCCCACGATAAAAATTAGGTTATATATGATATTAACGTGTTACAGAATGAAAAGACTTTTAAATGTTGCTGAAAAAGTTTAATTGTTAGATTTTTCATTTTATCATAAAATTTCTCAAAATATATATGTTTTTAATATCAAAAGATCCCAAGACAGAATAGTATGAGTCTTATTAAATAGAAATAAAACACTTTTAATACCATCATTTTCCAAGCCTTTTGATATATTTTCACACGTATGAAAGACAATTTTTCTAACGTATGAAAGATAATTTTGTATTTTCAGAATAATCGTTTATTTCGTTCAATTAACATCATTTTATTATATATTTTTCGCAGTCAAAAACAAATTATTGCTGACAAATTGAATAGCTGTATGTGTTTTGTTTTTACAGAACAATCTTTCTTTGAATGCAAACATTAGTTTGATAAGAAATTGTAATGAAACCATTTTTATGGTTGGAAGCATACTATTTATTTATTTAACCAACACCCGTGCTTGACTTCTTAACCATATGACGCCAAGTGTCCCAGTACCGACGACGTCTTCAGTCGGGTATTCATCGAGTCCATGCATTAGAGCAGATGGTTCCTATCCATCCTGGCATGGCCACAGAGCGGGCATGTCTCGTCATCAACCAGGCCAAGCCAGTGGAGGTATACTCCTAAAGAACCATGCTCGGTGGTAAGGCGAAAGCAGGCAACATCACCTCGGATCTCTTCAGGAACCTAGGAATAACCCACAGTAGCCAGGGTTTTCCATGGCTTTCCAAGGCTCTTGGGTTTTTGGATCATGGCAGTACATTTGCCAATGTATGTGGATATAATGATCTTTGCTCTTCTGAGAGTCAGGGGGTCTACCGGTTGAGATTATTTGGCTCCCTGCTTGGTCGGCTCTCTCATTGCCGTGGATCCCAACATGACTTGGGACCCACTGTAAGGCCACAGTTCTGCCATATGAAATTGAAACATAATATAGATTTACTCGAGTTGTATCAAGAGCAGTGCTGGAACAATTGTTTTGCGGTAACTTGTAACTGGTTAGTCACAAACTCTGTGATTGTCAGGACTGAAATCTGGTCTCTTTCAGAGGTCGTTTTAGCTTAGAAAAAATCTAGAACTCATATGGACTAAAGCAAAAGAGAGTGACTATAAGGAGATGCGTCCATTTTGGTTAGGAAACTTTATATCAAAATAAATATACAATTGAATGGATGGGAGCGTTTTCCAATGGGGAAAGGTTAATGCACCCGTCCATGGGCATTCCCCACAGGTCTTGCTGTTAAAGTCTCACAGAGCTACAAAAATAAAATAATATATGTTGTAGTATCCCTTCGTGATAAATTCGTTTTGCTGTGTTTCTTGGTCAGTCCAGGCCCTAGAGTCAAGAAAGATAATTAAAGGGGGAGCAAATTTGAAAAAAAAAATATCTTTGATTGATTCGCTTTTACATATTTTTAACTTGAAACATATGTGTTCGAAATATGTAACACAGGGATTTTTCAAAAGGGAGAGAGGGGTGTCCAAGCTCGAATTTCACCATTCTCGTTTCATATCTCTATATGCCACCAAGAATATTCTTTTGATTTATTCGATTGTCGGGAACAAGAAACAAAAAATAAACTATTGAATAAATAATCAGCATTAATTATTAAAATAAATTATTAATAACAAATACGTAACTATATTTTACCCAGTATATACATAGGATTGAAAATTGAAAAAAAAAATAAGGATTATGGAGAGTCATGACCCATCGACCCCTGTCCCCCTACTGTGAGCAAATGGTACAATTTCAATTTTATTGCAGATTTCTTCATCATAAATATTTAAATTGCTCGTCTTGTAGTATAATAACAAATATATTTGAAATAAAATCATGTACCTTAGTTAATTATGAAATTTAAAAAAAAAAATGACATGGAAAAACATTAGGTTTGAACTACAGTTATTTAAGTATAATGTTATTTTTTAATTTTATTAGCAAAATAAGTTTAATGATAAATATTTTCGAAGTACACTAAAATTCAAAATAATTAAAAGAATATAAGAATATAAGAATAATGTAGTGATGTATGGATAGTGGATGGAGAGTGGAAGCATTATAAGAATGCATTGCTAAAAAAAGGATTTGTGAGGAAACCAATTTTTTAATTAATTTGAAACATTTTGGCGTCGAACAATTCTGAGCTATACTGAATTTAATATAAACTAAGTGGAATCCTTTTTTGGAGTTAATTTATTATGTCTGCACATTAACTTTTTCGTAAAAAACTTTGAATAAAATTGCTATTATTAAGTTTGCTTCTTATGCAATAACAAAAAGTATACTATCAATAAATCATAAGTGTCTTATTTTAGATATTATACCATTCACTATTGCATTAATTCCTTTTCAAGTTTACAAACGAAATTATTTATTTACAGTTTGTAAAATGCCCCCTTCTATTTGATGATTATTACAAAACTTTTAATGATAATATTTTCAGATTCATTAGAGGAATATGTTGCCTTGAGCTTCAAAATATGGAATCAGTGACATTAACATAATGAGTCGATAAACTTCATACAATTCCCTACTTTAATGACTCTCAGTAACTTTTTAAAAACGCAGTAGAGATGACTTTGGAGTTTAATGGTTTCAGACTTACAGGAATGGATGTGAATGTATGTAGCCCGAAGTAAATTTCTGATGTTCTAAATATTTTTATGAATAAATGAACAAAAAAAATATTCATTCTGAACACTGTAAGAGAAATAAGAATTTGAGCGTTACATAAATGGTTAATATAGTGAAATATTAGTTTGATATGCATGGATTCAATCATTTTTATACGATGAAGTTATTTTATTTAAATAGAATTAACTATTTCTCCATTTACGTTCTATTGATAATCAACCTCTTAACTACCGAATAATAAAGTGATTCTCCCCCCCCCCCAGTGCAAACATTTTTTACATAGGTGCAAGAACGCGCTGTGTTGGGTGGGGGGCTGGAAGAAAAAGCACAAATAAGAAAATAGTTCTCTGAAATAAGTACATCCTTCGAAAACATTGAAAAGGGCATTGCATTGTATTCCAAAACTTTCGAAATATTTTTACTGATAACAGTGCAAAGGAAGGGATCATATTTCGGGAAGACGGATGTATCCGTCCGATGCATCTAACGCCCTGGTTAAGGATTATAATATCGGACCAAAAGCTCAATACCTGTATTCGGTATTTCTAAGAAATACCGAATACCTTTCTTTCTTCGGTATTCGGTATTCGAAATTTTGGAAAAAGAAAGAAAACACAAGTGTTTATTTGTTTTACTTGCCAGTTTTATTAGAGAGCGTAAATATCACAAGAAATAATTTGTAACTTATAAATTAAAACAGTATAAAAAAAATCACAAAAAATAAAGGAACATATTATTTATTTATACCACCTAAAAGTGCACAATTATCACTACTCAGTCTGTGGTACTATTACAAATTTTTGAAATGTGATGTTATAAAACATAATGAATAAACTGTATTGTCATTAATTCTAGAACGTAATTTTGTGCAAAAATTACGAGTTGTCGAAAACATTCTTTCGGCCTCTACGCTAGTTGGTGGTACTGTTAGCAATACGCGGTATACTTTTTCCAAGTATTAATCTCTAAATTCCTCATTTTCAAATAATTCGATTTCTCGTTGGATGGTTTTGGATATAGCTGATTTCTGTACTGTATTCGGTCGAATCCTGCGCAAGTGAAGTATCGCTCTGAGCTGTAATAGGACAGTTTTGGCCCTGGATGATTCAGATATTTTAAAACTTCTCTTGATTGTACGATGCAACTTTGTAAATTTATAGTCTTAATTAATTTCGCCCGTTAGGGAGACATTTTAGTAGCAGGTGATGATGGATGAAGGAAGGCAGATGAGCTTGTATATGTTATCTCTCTTTCAACGAGAACTTAGTTAGGAGTAGTGTATTTAGTTCTGTTTGTCAGAGAAATAATTTATGTCTATATTTTTAAATTCAGATTAATAATCTTTTATCTGTTGTATTTGGCAATGAAAAAATCTGATGATGGATTTAATGAATTGCCTTAGAACTGTGTGTGTGTGTAGAACCAGCTAGGAAAAATAAAAATAAGAACAACGGAATGCGCGGAATAAAGAAGTTTAATATGTCCACCTTATGAAATGTGGATGTAAAAATATTTCTTTTATAATATATTTTAATCACGCTGCAATAACTAACACTATAACATAAAAACAAAAACGTACACTATTTTGCTATGTTGTAGATCCCTGAACATAGATGAAACAATTTTAAAAAATTCTAGTTATTACCGAAAAACCGGTATTTAAACTTGTGAATACCGGTATTACAAAACTATAAAAAAGGCTCAAAATACCGGTATTCGGTATTACAATTCCTAGCCCTGCTTGAACCAGACGGATATATACGCAAGCGGCAATTAAGGGGTTAAATAATAATTTTTTAATTTTTTAATGTAATTTTAACATTTATTCTGCACAACACATGATGTGAATTTTAATCTGCACTAATTCCTTCAAATTTTTATGGGGGGGGGGGGTGAATAAAATCTACTTTTCTTCTATTCAGCTGTTTAAAAACTTAAGAAGATGAAAACAAATGGTAACCGCATGGCAGGGATATAATACACTAATACAGATCTAATGTTTTCTCAACATTGCAGCAACAAATGCTACAATGGTGGTACAGTTTTCTGTAATAATTTAAAACCTACAGGTGCATGTAAGTGTATGCACAGCCTTACACGTACCAAATTTCCGATTCGTGGAAATTTCGGACATAAAATAAAAGAATATATGATTGGATATATAGGAAGTATTTATGAAGAATTTCAGCAGAAAAGTCTGTGCAAAATTCAATCAATCTATCTTGAAACTACATTCTAATTAAGTAGTATCTTAAAAAAACAAGCATTCGAATAATGAAATAAATATCAAAATTTGAAAAAGAATATTTTTTACTCTCCTGTTTATATCCATACTAAGTTTAATACTCAAATCAGATATCAAAATTAAATCTGTTGAAACATCTATTTTTTACGATTCACTCTTAATATTTATGAGAGAATATAGAATTTTTTTTCAATATTATGTGTTCGAATTTCTACAGTTTTATTCAAAATGCCTAATTATTTGCGTTAACAATTAGTGAAAATCAATTTATCTAAATTTAATATAAATAATTTTCTCGTACTTATGTAATTGTGTTTGTCAAAAAGTGGTTTTCGTATAAGCTATAAACCAATGTTTTATACCTTCCGATCAATAAGTGCTAGGCACGATCATACATGTGTATTATAACTGCTGAATGATTATTTTTTGTATTATATCAAATTTCATTAAAATTATGTCAAGTAGTAGTAGAGATTTAATAGATTAAACCTGAAAATTTTCTTGTAAATTCTCTTGTAAATGTAAATTGAGCTTTACGTGATTGTAAGTTTGGCAGTCAATACAAATCACAAGCGCAAAAAATAATAATAATAATAATAATAATCGGTTATTATACAGTTCAGATTTTTTGTGCTGTTTCAGGACGTATGGTTTTTTTTTTTAAATTTCTTAAAGAAAACCAACAGCTCTACAACCGTTCAATAATATAATGAAGAAATCAAAAAAACTTTTTACTTTCCTATCTTATAATATAAATATATTATACATGATTTCCCCCCTAAAATGTTCTTCATACTCTGACTTGAAAGTGAAAAACTGCTTTAACACTACCAGTATTTAATTTAAATATATAACGACACATACAACTTTTCTGTATATAATATATTTAACCGTGTCGTTATATCAGACATTTTCATCTGATATTCAAAGCAGTTTCAAATTGCAAATGAATATGGATTTTGCGATTTCGGTATGCAAATGCAATCATCAAACGCTAATACTATTATAACAGCATGATGGATATCGGTAATCACATAAGCTTTATAGGTTGCGAGGAATTGTTCAGAGTATTCGGTAATAGTTTTAAAATTATATAAATTATGTTATTTCAATAGAATACTTGTGTGCTCTGCAAAGGAACTTAAACAAGCTATTCCTTTATAAAACTACGTTCAACGCGCATATACAAAGCCTGGAAATTCAAATTATAATCAATACATTAAACATGAAAACTGAATTACGTTTAAAATTTAATAGTTTAGATATTTGGCTCTTATCAACCCAATATTGTATTTCAATATTTTTGAATAAATATCTTTAAATAAACTTTATGTACTTGAACCGTTAATGAAATTTAATTAAATAATGTAACATAGCAACTTTAACCGATAAACAGTGGATGTCTCTTATTTGTTATCATGGTCAACAATTGGGGAGGGGGGGGATTCATCAGATTGGATGGGAAAAGGTATTTTTTTTATATTCCTACTATTAGTTCACTCTCTCCCTATATATCTTGTTCAAATTTTCAATCGTTAATAAAATACTTTCTATTCATCCATTCAAGTTCAAATACATTTTATAAAACTTGTAATAGAAGACACTTGATGCTAATACACAGTTCTTTCAAACATTAATCCATTAATTAAATTAAAAAATGATTAAATAGTAACAAACAAAAATAATAGTCCAACAGCATATATAGAAAGGAAAATCTTTCGTTGTGTCCCTGTAGTGCAATGGATAGCGCGTTGGACTTCTAAACGAAAGGTCGTGAGTTCGAATATCATCTGGGATGGCCTAATTTCTGAGAATGGGATTTATTTTTTACTATTCTATTTTATTAGAACAATTAAATTTAATTGATGAATAAATTGTAACAAACAAACAAAAATAGTCCAACACCGTATACAGAATAGAAAATCGCTTTTTTATTTTGTCACTTAATATTGGAATTCTGTCAATGTGTAAAAGAAGTTTAAGGGAAACGGTATCCAGTCGTCTCGTAGAAACTGAACTTTATGACCGACGTCCAGTCTGGGTGGGTCCCTTTGACTGCATCCAGCAGGAAAGATCGGATATTGTGGAGTTGAAAAATATCGGTTGTAGACACAGCAAGAATGGTGATCTGTTTTTTCGAGTGATGAGTCGAAATGTACAAGAGAGTCTTCACCTGAAGAAAAAATGGTGCTTGCTTTCATCCCTCCTATGTAACAAAATCAACAGATTCGGTAGCAAAGGAATTCTTGTGTGTGGTGGAATAATGTTTGGCAGTCGTACATGATGCGGGTACTTTCAACTCACAGCGCTATAGGGATGAAATCCTAGAAACCTATATGAGGTTTTTCTGTGTGCTTTGAACCCGGACTACATTTCTTATGGATAATAATGCGCACCTACACAGAACTCACATTTTTGATGAATTTCTTGAAGGAGTGGATATTCTCCGTATGGCCTGACCCTCGAGGTCTCCGCTCCACTATTTTATTGAATATGTTTGGGATGGTCAAGGAAAAGACATTTCTTAGCGTAGCTGTCCTCCCAGGAACCTCCAGGAATTGAAAATTCTTCTTTAGGAAAAATGGGCTTTATTGCCACAAATACTAATTGGTACCTTCACAAACAATATAGCAGTTCGTTTTGAGACTTGTATAGTAGTTCACAGTGGTCACACTCCCTATTATACAGTCTTTTTCGGGTGGTAAATGCTTTATCTCTGATTCATGATTTCATACTTCTTGAGAAGATCCTATATCTTACTTCAAACTTTTAATCTTTTTTATTTTGTTATGTTGCTATATTCTTTCTCACTTTGTAATACGTCCCTGTGCCACATTTTGTGGCAACACAGTAAATAGTTCATAACTTTTCCCAGGTTTTATGTCTGTGACCCTAATTTTGGACATGAGTGTGTATGTATCCATTTGCTGCGTAAATAATCTTGATGGGAGTGAATTCAGATATTGTTTCATTATAGCCTCACATTTTTAGAAAGGATATCCCCTCCCCCTTTTGAATTAACGTCATCTCCATACCACTCCAAAATTTTCTTCTCTCCCAAGACTATTTTTATGAAGTAAATGATAAAAGCTGTATGATAAGAGAAAACAAAAATCTTCTTGCTGCTGAGGATAAGTTTTATATAGATTATCTATACCGATCAAGGTCAAATTCTTGCAAACGCGTACAATGTATCTGTTTCTGTCCTTACTTAAAATTTTATTTTAAAAATGTTTCGCAAATGCAACAAATAACTGATTAATGCCGTGGATTTATAACCGCTGATTTGTGTAGTTAAATATCAGGTAAAGCAATATTTAATCTAAAGAAATTTTAAAAAAAAATAGTTAAGGCTACAGAGTTCTCTACAAATTTCATAATTATTGAATATATATATATATATATTTGTTTCTCATATCATTGAGAAGCTTTCCACCAAATTCCAGATCTGTTAACAAATTAGTTTTCAAGATATTTGAAGTCTTCTGAGCTATGGTTTTGGATTCGGTTTCATTTTAAAGCATTTTTCCACTCTTAAACAGAATTAATTAAAACTATTTTTGCGCACAATCAACTCTTTTGGTGTGAAATGTGTATTAATTCCAAGTTTTATTACTAGAATCTTTTCCGCATGATTATGTTTCCAGTTTTTTTAAATTATCGTAAATAATTAATTAAAATTTATGTCAAGGTCAATTTTTCTTTCTGAAATAGTTTGTATAACTTAGAATCTTTATCGTTAATTTTTTTCCTAATGAAGAAATTCCATGGGTCAGATTGCTGTGAGAAACAATATTTCCAAAAGATGGAATATTACTGAAAATATTGTATCTAAAAATTAGTCATCAGCTGATAATGCAAATAGACTTCCGAGTACAAGTATTTTAAATTCAAGTATTGCAGATAAATCTGAATATTTCCTTGATGTACAAAAAAAAAACTACAGTCTACTAAACATATTGTAGAACTATATTTTAGTATTTTAAAGTTGTACTACAAGAGATAAAACTTCCTTAACTTTCCAAATTTAAAAATGAAAAAAAATTAGATGCTATGAACAAACTGCCAATTTTTAGCTTACCATAGTATCATTATCATTTTGTACATAAATGGTTTGTGTTTCAAAACTTTTGTTAAAATATCAGGCAAAGATTAAGCTGAATAAACTGTCGTCGGGACAAATGCAATCAATATTATGCAAAAAAAAATTTTGAATTAGAAAAATTATTTTCAGTCATATCTAATTAAAATAGTGTTTTAATGAAGAACATGCATTGTAACATAACATAGTAAGAAATTAGATATTGAAGGGCATTACAAATTTTCGTTTCATGCTTTTAAGGGGAGTCAGTAGGGTAAACACCTTCGGGAAGTCGATTTTGAGTTTTTGATATTTCTAAAATCCCCAAATCAGGACCTTTCCAATGATGTAACGTACTTGCCATTTTACTAATTAAAAGTATGTTAAAATGATTTTTAAAAAATAATCAGCTGATGAGCCACGCCCCCTTTGACAAATAGAAATGTAAACATTGAACTTTTAAATCTGGGAAGCTTTTCCAAAGCCACTCTCTGTTTTATTTATTCATACGCAATTAACTGTAGATTGACTGCAAGCGTATCTGTTAGGGTTGTTTACCTATTTTGGAAGGAATACACGTTTTTCTTGTTAGCGTTTTAAATATTTCGATATTTAAAATTTATGAATATCAAAAATTTCAAAATTTTAATATGCCAAGATCAACAAAAGTTTTCAAAAAACGCAAAGGTACGTTTTATAAAGGTAAGAATACTTTCAACCATACTAACGATAGTAATGTCAATCCTCAAGCTGGACATGCACATGACTCAAAGGAGACATGTGCAAAAGAAAAGAAAATTCCCAATTTAAATGGAAGTTTTTCCTCCTTTGACAAAAGTGTAGGTATTATTAATGCCATTATGAATTTGAATATTCTGGCATTTGTTTTCAAGAATGAAGTTCACTGTAAAATGTGTAACAGTGGCTTAGACATGCAAGTTTTAAAAGATAAATTTGGACTGGCTATTACATTTGTCCTGAAATGTTGTGCTTGTCCATATCGTGTAGAATTATCTTCTTCAAATTTTCATGAAGGAACGCAAATCGCTACAATAAATACCAGGTTTGTATATGCTATGCGTTCCATTGGAAAAGGTGCAGAAGCTGGGAGAATGTTTTGCGGCATAATGAATCTTCCTCAACCACCTACAAGGTTTTCTCCTTACGGTAAGCGAATCTTAAATGCTGAAAAACTTGTTTACTAGGACTCCATTCAAAATGCTGCGAAGGAAGCTATTTGTGAAAATAAAGGTAATAATAATATTGCAGTCGCTGTAGATGGGACATGGCAGAAGCGCGGTTACTCATCATTGAATGGTGCAGTTACTGTGACCAGCATTGATACAGGTAAGGTGATAGATATTGATATTCTTTCAAAATAATGCATATGTAAAAAACTTGCCTTCTCATCAAAAGGATTGTAAAAGGAATTACGTTGGATTTAGTGGAGCCATGGAAATTCAAGGTGCGTCTAAAATTTTTCAACGGTCATTATCTTTGCATAATGCCCGATATATTACTTACTTAGGGGATGGAGATTGCAAAGCATTTGATGCTGTTAGAAAGAAAAACATCTATGGAGATGAATACCCAATTGAAAACTTGGAGTGCATTGGACATGTCATGAAGCGCATGGGAACAAGATTACGCCGATTAAAAACTCAATTGAAAGGGCAAATCTTGTCAGACGGAAAGTGTTTAAGTGGAAACAATCGTTTGACTGAGCATGAAATAGATAACTTACAGTTTTACTATGGATCAGCTATTCGGAGAAATTACACCAGTGTTCAGAATATGCGGCAAGATATCTGGGCCATTTTTCTGCATAAGCTGGCAACAGATGAATATCCTCAACATGGTTTTTGCCCTGTTGGTGAAGATTCATCGTGTGGATATAAAAAGTCTGAAGCATCAGGTAAGTCTTACAAACATAAAAATAGTCTTCCGGTCGCTGTTGTAGAAGCAATGCGTCCTATATTTAGAGATCTTTCCCATCCTGATCTATTGAGAAAATGTTTGCATGGAAAAACACAAAACCCGAATGAAAGTTTTCATAATGTCATATGGTCACGTGTTCCTAAAACAACATTTGTATAGATTAAAACACTTTCACTTGGTGTTTATGATGCTGTTTGTTCTTTTAATGATGGTAATGTATCCAAATTAAAAATGCTGCAGAAAATGGGAATCGAGCCTGGAGAATATTCGGTAAGTGCCATGAAAATTCTTGATAGAGAAAGGTTAATGAAAGCAGTGAATGCTTTTTCTGGAAAAGCGAAGAAAATTAGAAAAGATAAAAGAAAAAGAAAAAAAGAAAAAGATAATATTAAGAAAAATAAGGTAAAAACCGGCTACAGTGCAGGATCTTTTTGATGAGGTAAAATTTTATACCAAAAGCTACTGTTTTCTAAAAATTTTCTTTTCTAAACTGTGTTTTCTCTTTTCTATAAATCTACTGTATGCATGAACTGGAAATTTTTATTTTATATTTCATATATATTCTTGTGTATACTGAAGTGAAATTTTTGAAATATTTCTCAGACATTTAGCTAAAAAGCATATGTCGTAACACAGGAAAGGAAAATTTTTATTAAATTCCTTATTGTACTCTGCAAAAATTACTTTTTAAACAGGCTGATCAATTTTTTTAAAAAAAATTCCCTTCTGTATAAAGATAAATGTTTATTTAATGCACAAACAAATTTTAAAGCGTTAGGGTTCAATAGTTTCTTAATAAAATGTACATAAATATATCTCAAAATGCAATGCCCTTTTTCGTTGCACGAAACTTGTTACATACCAAAAAATACACAAATTTCATGTTTAAAAACATAAAATCCGTTTTCTTGTTGTTGTTTTGGATACCATTTATGTAATATTTTAAGAATCCTTTTAATTCTGATACTTAAAGAAATTGTGTTTACATACGAATATATAAAACATTAATGAAATTTTTCGAAATGTCATATAATCATGTATTATTGTCTTATACAGATTATATTTTTTAATTTGTGTCTTCTTTTTTCTAAAAAATCTATTGTTTGCATGAACTAGGAATATTTATTTTATATTTCATATATATTGTGTAAACTGAAGTGAAATTTTTGAGATATTCCTCAGACATTTAGCTAAAAACCAGAAATCGTAACATAGAAAAGGAAAACTTTTATAAAATTCATTATTTTTCTACTGTACAAAAATTACATTTTTAAATAGGCTGATCAATTTTTTAAAAAAATTTCACTTCTGTATAAAGATAAATGTTTATTTAATGCACACACAAATTTTTAAGCTTTGTGTTCAATATTTTCTTAGTAAAAGGTACATAAATATATCCCAAAATGCAATGACCTTTTTCGCTGCACAAAACTTGTTACATACCAAAAAACACACAAATTTCATGTTTAAAAACATAAAATCAGTTTTCTTGTTGTTGCTTTGGATACCATTTATGTAATATTTTAAGAATCCTTTTAATTCTGATACTTTAAGAAATTGTGTTTACATGTGAATTTATTCTAATGAAACTTTTCGAAATGTCGTATAATGATGTATTACAAAAGTCATATTTTCATGTATTGACACATTTTCACATGGTATTTATGATGATTTATAATAATCTTGGATGACAATAATGTATCAGAACAGAAAATTCTTCAAAAATTGATGCATAATTTGAGAAAAATGATGCAAATGCTATAAAATATCTGGATAGATTAAAAGTGAAAAATTCTATATATGTATTTTCTGAGAAATCTGAGTAAAAGAAATAAGCAAAAAGTCTTAAAAGTTATTGAGAATAAGCTAATATTTAAAAAAATAGTGCAAATACAGATTGTAATTAATAATTTTTTTGATGAAGTGACATTTTATAATAAAAATGCAATTATCTCAAAACGGTGTTTTTAAAAATGCGTTTACCATTTTCTCAGAACTTATTCAACGGAAGCACTTACAACCTTCACTGAATATTACTGATATCTAACTATATATATTGCACGAAGCTTTTATTAATATTCCCATAATATTTTTGTAAAATTCAGTTATCGTGAAAAAAAATGACATTTTTCAAAAAATTCATAGTGATACTGTTGCGATGAATGTTTTTGAAAAAACTAAACAATATATTTGAAAAAACTTCGAATAATTTTAAATAAAAAAGTCTAATTAATATACAGAAAAAATTTTAAGTCTGTACATTTAATAGTTTCTGAGAAACGGGTACATAAAAATACTCAATTTAACATTAGCGGGATAGGGGGTACCGACTATTCTTAAAAACTTTAAATGCGTTTTTCTCAGACTTTTAATTTTGAAGATATAAGTGTACCCTAAGGCTTTTTTTCTGTTCATCATAGAACCTTGATATTTTTTTTATATACTCCAAAAAGTATGTTCTATAATAGATAGTACGGATTTAGATGTAAGATTTCTAGTTGATTTTTTCTTAAAAATGCTAAATTTTCTATTTTAAATTTTTTTGCTTTTTTTTCATGTTTTTATAAAAAATAATTATTAAAAGTCAACAATGGAATATATTTTTAAATCCATACCAACTTTTGTTCATAATCATCTAAGAAACCTAAAAAATTTAAAATGACTGAAATATTTCGAAAAGTGAGCATTTTTATATATTTGTAAAAACATCAAAAATTCTTAATTTTTAAAATTCTGAAAAAATGCCAGGTCAGTTTGACTTTTTACTTTCAGTCAGAAAGTATCCAACTACCCTAAAATTGTGAATTTTTGGAAAAATTCACGATTTTTTATGATTTATTTTACAGACCATCTTATTAACTTTATAAAAATACCAAATTTATTATTTTCCGTTCACTGGAACAAAAACTACAAGTGTTTTAGTAAAAGCAGATGTCAATACTTAAGGCAAGATTCCATACATTAAAACGCGTTTTACTTAAAATATTTTTTTTCTTTTTTTTTTTTTGAAAATGTTCACACGGGTACAGCGATTGCTCAACAAGTTTTGAAAATAGTTATCTGAAATTTGTTGAGCATGTTCTGTTTAATAGTAGAAGTGTCTTAACCTTCAGATTTATCATTCGTTGTTTTATTACAAAATTTAGAGTCCCTTATGTTAATATAATCACTGCTATTTTAAGCAGTTTAATATAATAACTAAGATAAAGTGCTCTAGTTTTCGTAAAAATAAATATCTCTGATCCTAAAGGTCATTTCAAAAATGAATAACATAGCAACACATCAG
>BMAO01037819.1:0-16427 GCA_019973975.1 Trichonephila clavata
AGGTATGTGACTACCTTCGGAGCACTTTTTTTGAAATATGTAAAATTTCACTTATGTAAACATATTTTTATTTGTAATGGGACATAAAAGTAAGAATTCAAACACAGTTTTTACAAAGTTATAAATATTTTTGGAAATATAGGGAATTTTGAGTGAAATTTTAGTGAAAATTGCAATTACGGTAAGGATTGTGTTGAAAATTCTGATACATATATTCTAATAATATTTATACAGTACATAATAACATCATTTTCTGTTATTGTAACTATGAAATTCATAATACTTCTGTAAAGTTTTCGAAATATGTCAATTTTTATGCAAAAACTCATTTTTTACAAAAAATAATGTTATTTCTCACGAAAGTGCAATAAAATAAATAAATTTATACACAGGTATTAGATTATAGACTAGACTACAGATAAAACTAAATTAAAGATTCTCTGAAAATTTCAAGTCAATATCTTAAAAAGAAATCTTGTAGTCAACGTACCGTGAAGAAAAATTGAAAAACATAGTTTCTCAGAAAATGCATTTAAAGATTTTAATGCTATGTGAAAATTTTTCTACTGATTGTACATTTTTTAAACTCACCATATTTATAGCTCAAGCTCTTTTAAATTTCATGTAAAACTTATTTGGAATTTTTTTTAACCTTTTGTTGTTTTCCTGAGAATTTTATACACTATAACAATTGTCGTTTTTAGCGAAATTTTGGTGAAAAATTGCAGTTACGACAAATCTTTTACTCAAAATTCTAATAAGTGTATTCATATAATATTTATACAGCACATAAATAACATCTTTATCTGTGTTAGGTATCAAAAGATTTGTAATACTTGAAAAAATTTTTAAATACGCCAAATTGTATGCAAAAACTCATTTTTAAAAAAAATTAATGCTTTTTTTCATAAAAAGCAATTAATATTTATATATATATATACAGACATTAGATTTTGATTCATAACACAGATAGAACTACACAAAACATGTTCTGAAAATTTAAATTTACTATCTTAAAAATATTTTGTATAGTGAACTTTATCGTGAAGAAAATATTGAAAAAGTTTCTCGTAAAACATTAAAATTTTTTTAACACAAAATAAATACTTTTCTACTACAAAACATTTTCAAAACTCCCCATATTTATAGGTTAAGCCTTCTTTAGCTTCATTTTTAGCTAATTTTGACTTTTTTTTGGCTTTTTGCTGTTTTCTGGAGAGTTTTGTTGAGGGTAATGACTGGCGTTTTGATTTTGAATACGTTCTGTGTCGATTCCCATGTAGTTTTAAGTATCATTGGATCAATTACCATACCTAAATAATTAAATACATGCAACAGTCCTAAATAACCTGAATTATATAATAGGACAGCAATGTGTGAACCCAAAAACAAAGTTTTCTTGTGAAAAAATTTCTTTTGGTAAAATAGACCATAATACATTATTAAAACTTTCATTATTATTTTGGGTCATGCCATGGAGGCATTTTTTTAACAAATCTGTATCACAGACTGCTAAGTAAGTGGGCTTTATCACTTTAATAACTGAATTTGAAAGGCCTGTTGTTTTGTCTATGTGTACTTTTTCATCGCATAATGCTCGTTTATACTTGCACCAGCTGTCTTTCCCTGTAGGACATTGCCCATGCATGGGATTTTGATTGCTAGAGCAGCAGTGAAAGAAAACAGCTATTACAGCAGATTGCATTTTTTCGAGACATCCAACATCGCTACGGATGGCAATCCCGTAATAGTTCTGCAGTTTATCGATAAATTTATCAGTTAGTTTGCCCTTTCCACCAAGTCCTTTGGTGTTCTTTTTTGTTTCCTTAGACGTGAGCCTACTTTTTTGTATATGACCTATACATTCGAGTTTTGAGACACTGTTTTCCCCATATATATTCTTTACTTGTAAAAAGCCCTTGGAATCCCCATCACCATAGTACTCGGTGTACTGCAAGTCTCTTTTATCAATGATCTTTCAAAAATTCTGAAAGCTCCAACAGCTTCCATATTTCCTGAGGATCCTTTATAGTTTGAGCATTCATGCTCAGATTTCACTTTCATTTCACACATTTTGCAATACTGAGTCATTACTTCCAAATCTAAAATTTTCCAGTATCAATGGAAATAGCTGAGACGCAGCCATTAAGCGACATATGGCCTCTCCGCTGCATGTGCCATCTACTGAAACACCACAAGTTGTACTTTTTTTAAAACTTCGCACTTCTGTTGATGCAGCTTTCATATTTTCTTCAGAACAAAACTGTACTGATTCCGCAGTTTGAGTTCATGAGCTCTGAAGGTGTTTTAGAAATGCAGGGCAAATTTAAAGTACATAGCAACTTCTTACCAGCTGTGAATCCCCTGCCAATCAATCTCAATCCAAATACCAATAAAGTATGAGAGTGAATTTTTATTTTCTTTACGGGTAGAAGTAAAGCCAGTCATGAATCCACAACTGCAAGACACACACAAATTAGAGCAAAGTCCTTCCCTGGAATCTTCTGTTAGTTTCAATCCAGTTGCATAGCATTCCGGACAACACAGGATTGAAATAATTCCCAATAAAGCTTGGAAATCAATATTCGATTACCTGTAGAACCATGAAATATAGGTTCAGGCACATCAAAACTTCATTAGTGCTCAATTTGCTCACTTGCAGACGACGCCTTGTTACTGTTTGGTGCTGACTTGGTAAATCTGTTTCCATAAAACCTTCTCTTTCTAGTCACTTTTGATCTAGTTTCGGCATTTTGAAATTACTCACAATGAAATAAAACGTTAAAATTAAATTAAATAAATGAATAAATTGTAAAATATCAAAAATAATTAGTAATAAGAAGAACGCTTTCGAATGAACAATGTAAACAAAGTATAGACGATAATAGTATTGCCATTCAATAAAACAAGCTTGAATTTTAAAAAAAAAACAGTTGCCAGATGGAAAAAATATTATTAAATAAGTAAAGGATACCTTGATCTGTATTTACAATAAGTAATGAATGTTTATCTTGCTTAAAAGTCAGGAAAAAGGAGTTCAAACTATTTGTTTACATTTTATGTATCTTTAAATACCCATTTCCGGTTTTGAAAATTCCATTTCCGGTTTACTAATTAAGCTGTAACTTTGCTTCTAAATATCGTAGGAACTAAAATAAAGTATTTTTGGAATCTTAAATATATGGGCTATAATATAAAAACATAAAAAAAATTTCGAAAAATTTCACCAAACACACGATTTTAGGATAGTCACATACCTTAACGATAGTTGGGCGCTAGGGAAAAGGGGGGAGGGAGGTTATATACCTTCTGGCAAAAACATTAAAAAAGTTACTCTTACTTGGTTAAGGTATCCGACTGGTTGCGACAACTTTTTTTTTTTAAATGAAGATATGGGGATTTTTTTGTTATTTTTAGATTTGGGTTTAGTACATTTTAAGAAAAATATACTAAATTTAAGAAGAGAAAAAAAATTATTATTACTAAAAGGGGTAAAACTAGGTAAAAATTGACAAAAAATAGCATAAATGCGGCCCATTCTGTACCAAAGTTTATGGACAAATTTTCAATTTTTTCAATTTAATGTGTTGCTACATTATTCAATTTTGAAATGACCTTCAGGATAAGAGATATTTTAATTTTTACGAAAACTAGAACACTTTATCTCAGTTATTATATGAAATTGCTTAAAAAAACATTGATTATATTCACATAAGGAACTGTAAATTTTGTAATAAAACAGTGATTGATAAATCTGAAGGTTAAAACACTTCTATAATTATACAGAACATACACTAAAAATTTCAGTTAATTATGTTCACAACTTTTTTAGCCATCGCTGGCCCCCGTTTGAGTATTTTCAAAAAAACGTATTTCGAGTACAACGCGTTTTAAAGTATGACATCTTGCTTAAAATAATGGCTTCTGCTTTTACTAAAACACTTGTAGTTTTTGTTCTAGTGAACGGAAAATGATAAACTTGGTATTTTTATGAAGCTAATAAGATGGTGTATAAAATAAAATCATAAAAAAAATTGTCAATTTTTGGCCAAATTCATAGTTTTAAGTAGTCGGATACCTTAAGTGAAGGCAAGCACATTTTCGAAAATGGGAAAAATTGACACCCTCCATCTCATCATTAACTACTGTGGTCACAATTTTACGAGAATTTTTTTCTCTAACATCACCTTTCATGGCCGTACAATTAATCACAGGCAGAAATCGGACAAAAAACTTTGCTGATTTAGTTAAAACTAACGTAATTGGAACAAAATTCGTTGGAGAATCTTTTCTGAGGCCCCTTGACATTTTAAGAATTTTTTTTTTTTTTTGCTTATTCGTTTGGGGGCCCCTGTAGCGTGGAAGCCCCGTATCATTGATACGGTGGTAGCTCCTGCTTGATACCTTCCATCACTCATTAGGTATTGTGACCGAAAATTCTACACTTTCACTTCGACTTTTTCTCTATTGAATCTTTCGAAGAAAAGAATGGTGTCTGACAAGCCGATACAATAAAAACAAATACGTTAATGATGTTGAAGACATTCGTATCTAGTATACTATGACAAGAAAAAAAATAATAAATGTTTATTTTCACTGATTATTTATAATTTTTTAAAGAACATTTCATTGCTTCTTAGTGGATCTGCTTCTTTAAAAATCACTTCTTAAAGAGCAACCTTTTTTCAATTGATCTGGGGTGCCCGCCATCGTCATGGTTATAACTTTCAGAGGAATCAAAATCACTCTCAATCAATCAAAGTCACGGAAGGAATGTCTTGACGCGACTCCCTCGCAATTCGAGTATCCGAAATCGAACGACCAGTGTCCACATCGCCGTCAAGTAGGTCGTCGTCAGGAGAGCTGTCAACGAAGAGGGGTGGTCATGTTCGATAATGCCGTTGTCCCCTTCGCCAAATCTATTTACTTTGGGGAGGTGTTATGGAATTCCCATTAAGTGCATTCGATGTCAGCTGTGTCAGAACATGCGCAATCGATGACTGGACCGAGAAGGGAAAAGACAAATATCGATTTCAACTAATTTTAAATTCGGAATTAATGATTCCAATTGTATAAGCCAGAAAGCCTTTTAATAAAAATTATTAAGTCAAACCTTGAAGGTCGCCTTGATTACTTGACCCTGACTATAGTATAGTGTAACAAATCTGTTTCTTATTAGTTGTATGGAAAAAGTGATTCATGTATTAAATTATTATTAGCTTCGGTTTCCTTAGTTACAGTTGATATCGTATGTTTGACTAGATTAATTTATTCAAAGCAATAGGTGTGACCGTGGTAGGCTAGTGGCCAAGGTAACAGATTCAGGGCAGGCATTCATGAGTTCGAGCCTTGTACCGCTGAAAACCCGCCGTGCAGAAGGGGCCAATGCATGTTAAATCTGTCGAGGCTCAAACGCCTTCCCGTTGGTTTAGTGTGGAAGTTAGGAGAGGAGGGGTACCAGCACAGATGTCGTCCTCATTACTTGTCCATGGTTCAAAATTGCGAGAGCCGTAGCCAAAATACCTTGTAGTGGAATAGTGCGACGTCAATACTCACTCACTCACCAAAGCAACTGATAGAAATGAAACAGAATAACTTTACTGTTTTTTGTACTAATGTCCTACTATATTTACATGTGTGATATAGGAATAGTTTGATCACTTAGAATCGACAAAAATGCTTATTAGTGGCAGATTTTGTAATTTTGAACCAAGTTCAAGTAAAGAGAAAGCCGTCTGAATTGGCATCCCAGGCTCCAAACTTCCACACCATACGAAATCTGAGGACGTGGAACCTCAGCAAATTATCCTCTCTGCATCATAATAACAGAAAGCAAAGCTTATAAAAATTTTAAAACTGTCTATATATATTGGCGGGAACATTAACTCGATGTTGTGTTCACGAGGTAGGATTTATCATCTTCTAGTTTTTTTACCACGATTTTAACTCTATACTAGTAAGTAGTCCATTCAATTTTATCGTTATATGTTATTAATTAATATTAGCGTATTTTATTTAATATAATTACATACCTATAACATTTCTTCTGTTCCAACGACCCAGTGCATCGGCAAATTACAGGTGAAGGTTGTCTAGCCAAAAGCATGTTTAAACCTGCAATCTTGGTTCTTAAGGCCAAAAGTTTGCTATTGTACTACTGTGGATAATATATCTTACTCTGTTTTGACTAGATATACTTTCGTGTATAACTATTTGTATATATTATTATGCACTATATATGTATATAATCCATAGTAATATTTACATATAATTATAAACCTTGTGGGGGAGTGGTCCTAACTGGCACCTCTCCCTCTGTCCGGCGCGTCTCTAGGTGTGTGGGGGGGGGACAAAGCATCACCAACAAACTCCATAATAACAATTAGATTTATTCAAACTTTGAACACACACTTAAGCAATCACAAGTTAAATTATAAGAATTAACCTAGGAGTGATATCTAAAGCGTCGATTAATCCTAATATTCAATTCTAAGTAAACCCGACTACCAGAAATGGATAAGGAGAACAAACACTAATGAATCGATGGCCGATTCTGATTAAACTATCTTAAATCTTCAATCTATCAATTTAATCTCAAAAATTACCTTTTAAACGCTCGCTAGGTTTGTGAAGGAACTATTCCAATATTAGCACTTACGTGACAGCTTACCTGCTCCTTCTCCCCTTTACATCTACAAAACCTATATATATATATATATAGACTTTATATAGTCGAACTAATTAACATATATCTGTCTCGTGTTTTTCTTGAAAGGCTGTGAATTAATGTAAATGCTAGCCCCAAAGTTTCTTCAAGAGGATTAGTATGAATATCTCGTGAATAGACCCGTCACACACACACAACCTCAGTATAACTATACAATATATATATATATATATATATAAAGTAATTACTTGTAATAGATTTTAAAAAAAGAAAGATTATCCAAGAGAAATAACTACTTATTCATTACTCTGCTGAAGAACTCAATACTATTTTAGCAAATTAAGAGCAATTTTAAATGAGAACTCTTGGAGAGGAAGACAATTTTTACTTTAGATTTGAGGAATTTTTTATTTTCTGAAAGAAAAATTCCATTCTAAAGTAGTTAAATCTAAATTTTTAACGATTTAAATGAAATTTCTGAACAACTGACACGTTGCATATTAAAAAAAAAGGCCATGTAAAACAAGTTCATATTTAATATTCCTATCGTATTGTAGTATCGAAAGTATCGTAATTTTTGTTTTAAAATTTTCGAAGATGAATTTTTATTTATGCAATTAATAATAACTAAGAAATTTCATCATTTTATTTTATGGAGACAAGTACTATGCAGTACAAAATTATTAATATTCAATATTGCTATTTTCGAATGTTATACATATTGAAACCATTATATAAATATAATATATAACCATTGTATAAATATAATAGTGTCATATTAAATCGTGGTGTGAAATTTGAAAATTTAATGATAGATTTTTAAAAAATTCATATTTAAGAGGCCAAACTTAAACTTGCTTTTATAAAAAAAAATTATAAAAATCCATGTATTTTAACTAGGAAAACATCTACGAAAAGAATTACTACGATTCTCCGAATTAACATCGAAGAACACGAAAACGTAATTGAATATTTTCTGTTCTGGATTAGTATTTAAAGTAAGAATCAAGACCTGCTGATATGAAGCCATTACTTGGATAACTTAAACAAATAAAATTCTTAATAGTTTTTTAGTGAGAACAACAATAAGAACAAACGCAATGCGAAGTATAGAAAACATCTAATGAACTGAATAGTAAAGAACAAAACCAAGAGGATGCAAAATTAATTAACGGGGAATGAAAATAAGTAACTTTTTTCAATAAACAATGTGTATTTCGATTTGAGTTTTCATGTAACCATTTTAATGGGATAATTTTATTTGTACAATTTGTGTTCCATTGAAATGATCATTACAATGAGTGAAGTACTATTTTGACGAAACAATCATTGTGTGTCCTTGAATGCATTAGATTTGCTAAAACAATTCTTGCTGAAGCATTTAACATAGAGGGGAGCAAAGAAATGACGAATGCTCCTTTTTGAAACTCTTTCAAATGTGATTCCGATTGGAAGCGAGAAAGAGAATATTTTTCTTTGTACTTTCCCATTATAAACTTGGAAGCCCGCGAAAATCTTCCTTTTGTGCTGAGGCGGGAAGCGGAGGAAATGTTTTCCTCGGTTTGAAAATTTCGATAATTAGATTCGCCGGAGTTCTATTTTTCGGTTAGTACGAAATATTCCGGAGATAATACAATAGAATACTTATCCCATGGATTCTGTTTGCACCCTTCCCCCTTTTTTTATCAGTATTATTTGAAAACTTTTCCAGTTTCGAGAAAGTGAAAGTGTTTCGACTATCTCTTCCGAAAAATGCAACAAATCCTTTTTCATATTGTTTTCATTCACATTCTTACAGGACAGTACCCAGGAACTTTTCTTTATTTATCAAGTGCGGATATTTTACGTATCCTCCCTGAAACCATAGAAACGTCAAACGAAATAATGAATTAAAGCTTTGCAATTTTTCCTTTACTTGAGTTCATGTGGCTACAGTAGCCTAGTGGTCATGGTCACCGACTTGTGACTGGATTTGTTAAGTCGTGGATTCGAGTCCTGATGCTTCTGAAGAAGCGCCGGGTAGATTGGCTCATGCATGTTAAATCTATCGTGGCTCAAAATCCACGTTGGCGTGGAGTGGAATTTCATAGAGTAGGGTGTCGTTTGCGTCACTTGACCGCAGTTCCAAAATTGCGAGTTTTCATTGTTAATAGCCTACGCGTTGCTTTAAGGTAACAGAACACCTTCGAAGAAAATTTTTTGAATTAACCTGAATTTTGCCTGTTAATGCATATTTTATGACCTTATGGGTCTTTAAAATCAGAAAAACACCCAAGTAAAGTCTTATTAGTGCACATTTTTTCTGTGAAAGGGGTATTTTATGAAAAAATAAGCAAAAATAAGACTTTACGCAAAACATGATAACTGAAAATAAAATAAATATATTGACATTTTGTAAATTGAATAATATAGCATACAACCTTATCTAGGGAATAGACACTTATTTTGGTAATATAACCATTACGGGAGAAGCTATTGTGTTTCGAGCTTCTTAACGTTGAAATTTTCTTTAAAAGCTATTGTAATTTTCACTTTATTGCTGTATAAAAAAATGTCTACTCAACATAAAAACTTAAGAGAGGTCTATTCCCTGTATTAGTATTTAAAAAATATATATATAAAATTTTTATTTCATCCAAGCATAACTTTTTGAGATATTGTGTTTTGCGGTAAGAAAAAATGTAAAAAAACTCATTTTGAGAAAACGACAAAAATAACATTAAACTAATCTGATTACAAGAAAAACACTTACTTTCTTATTAAATTGCACCATATTTATAATTCTCTCCATCTTTAACTTCTAAAACAATATTTTTTTTCTTTTTAAGGGATCTTAAAATTTTCCTATGTTTCTTTGTTTTGGGGTCTGCGTTATGAATCGATTCACGGATTCTGCATTTATCTAAATGTTTATATCCCTGTAAGGTAAACACCCCAGGATTTTCAATATTCATCTTATTAAAAACTTTGAGGCACCCATTTAATCCCTCATTGAAATGTATAACAGCATCATACGACCCAAATTTAATTGTTTTGAGCGAAACAAATACTTCTTTCGGAACTTTTTGCCAGACTATTCCGTTAAAACACTCATTTGCATTTTGCGTGCGTCCATGTAAGCACTTACTTAATATCTGTTTGTCGCATAGTTCTAAATATACTGGTTTAATTTTATTTAAAACATCATTTGATAAACCAGCATATTTTGCGGAACATTTTGTTCCATTTGCCACCCCCCGCTGAAAATAACACCAGCTGTCTTTCCCTATTGGGCACTGACCATGCATCGGTTTCTTATCACTTGATGCACAGTGATATAACGCAGCAATTACATTTTGCTGCATGGCATCTAAGTTACCGACATTACTGCGTACAGCAATTCCGTAGTAATTTTGAAGTCGGTCGATAAAATTATCAGTTAATTTGCCTTTACCAGACAGTCCTTTAGTTTTTGTTTTTAGCTTTCTTAGACGCGAGCCCACTCTCTTTTGTACATGGCCAATGCGCTCAAACTTTGTCACACTGTTCATTCCATAAGTGTCTTTCACACTCATGAAAGCTTTTGAGTCACCATCACCATAATATTGTGTGTATTGAAGCCTGCGGTTTTTTTCTGAACGAAGAAATATTCGTGAAGCCCCCACAATTTCCATTTTTGACGAAGATCCCGTGAAGTTACACTGACATATGTGGTAGGCTTTTGACGACTCATATTCAGAGTTTCTTGGCATAGTCTGAAGTCTCTTACATGTAGGACAGTAGGACGACATAACTTCTACGTCTAACACCTTACCAGTATCAACTGATATTGCAGCAACACAACCATTCATAGACGTATAACCTCTACGCTGCCATGTGCCATCCACAGATATGCCACATTTTACAAAATCAGATGAAAAATTTTGTTTTATATCCGCAATTTCAGTAGCAGCTTTTTCCATGGATTCCTCAGCTACTTCCTGAACCACTTTTAAAAGCTTTGCTTCCTGATTTTTGAAAGCAGTTTTTGTCTCAGTCGAGGCAAATTTAATGTTGAGCATAATTTAAATGCACCAGCAAAACCCTTGCCTATCTGCCGCATACCATATACTAGCCTGGTATTTATGACTGGTGCATTTACAACTTTTTTTGATGAAGCAAATGCAAAGAAAAAGTCACAGCATTTACATTTTAGTGTAAAATGAGAGCATAATCCATACATGGAATCCTCAAAAAGCTCTACTTTTTCAGCAAAACATTTTGGGCAGCAAAGTTGAGAAAATGCATCCACAATAAGCTCAAGATCAATGATTCTGTTACCAAACAGAGGACCAGGCATTTCTTCTGCAGTTGACATACTCTCATTTCCCAATTTTGAAGAACTAGCAGTGCATTCAGGAACAGGTGTTGAATTGCTGTTATTTTCGGAAATTTTTGTGTATTTATTTCCAAAAAATTGTCTCTTACGCTTTCTAGCAATACTTTTTAGCATTTTCAAGCAAAAATAAAACAGAATAGAATTATTTTTTAACTTTCTACGCTGTCGATTCTTTCAGTATGAAAATCAAACATATATGTAAACAAAGTCACTAAACAACAAATTTGATGCCAGATTTTATACATAAAAAAGGAAAAATGTATTTCCAAATACATTTATATTTATTCTCAAATATTCTATTTTAATTTCTGACAAAATATTTGTATATTAATTTTCATATTTCATGTCATATACCATGAAAGAGAAACGTAAACAAACAATTTGGGCCACTTCCGGTTAGCAGAAAGGCATTTCCGGCCAGAGAAATTCATGATCAAGTAATATTAAAAAAGCTGTAACTTGGCTTCTAATTAAGCTAGAAACAAAATTTTTTTACAGATTTAGAAAGATAAAAGATTGAATTTTAATATTTGATCAAAAACGAAAAATCGATATTTTGACCGAAAATTGAGTTTTAAAGGTGTTCTGTCACCTTAAATACAAAGTTAATAAATGCTAACTAACTTGAGTTTGTAAGCTTACTTATAAAAAACCTGAATTAGATTTTAAATATCTAGCTTTAACTAAAACAAATTAAGCTTTATGTTCATGATTTATTCAATAACTGTTTAAGCAGGCAAAAAAAAGCGGAAAATTCTGAAAGAATTTTTTTTTTTTTTAAATTTTAAATAACTTAGAAAATGAACTTTTATTCAGACATTAAAATCGCGTATCCAGAACTGTTCCCTGACACAAATTCACGTAATTGAGTATTTGTGCCCCTAAAGATCTACCTTGCAGAGGATTTAATTTCACGGAAAATATGTCGAGACTCAAATTCCTCGCGTTGGCGTGATATGGAATTTTATAAAGTGGTGCCACAGTGCATGTGTTGTCCTCGACCGTTGTTTCAAACGATCCATCGCGTATGCAGGGTGGCGAACCTTTACGGATCAACGTGCCATTTTTTTTTTTTAAAGAAGCGTTTAGTGAGGTATAGACGTGCCGTCAAATAAGTTTGACTTGTGATTATTGGGAAAATAATAAAACTAAATACTAAACAATTCAAAACTCTTTTTACTACGAAAAACACATTTTGCTTCTGTTTAGTTATAAATGTTTTAGCTATACGTGTAATTCAAACTAAAGTAAACATTAGTGTGACTTCTGTTGTTGCAGATTGGATGACAAATAACTTATATTAGGATTGCAAGATGTTACTTTTTGTAGAATACATGCTGAGTTTGAGTCATCTGCCAAACGGTTTCTAAGCAATTATTTTTTTTTTCTGTGACTCACTTTTTTTGACAAAAGTGTTTATGATTTGTTTCAAAATACCGCTTTACGGATGATGCTCTGCATACCACTATTCCAGAACATAAAACACACACCGCTTTGTCACCTTTACTAATAATGCCATGTTTCTTGGTACACCAAATTTGAAATTTTCTGTTACACTTACCGTCTTGCACTTTTTGTTCTTTTGCTAAACTAGCCATGTTAAATAACAGTTAAAAATCGTAAATATAACACAGATAAACTTTAAAATCCAGTTGTGTCAATGAAATTGATTATGCTATGGGTGACAAACTTTACATCATAAACAATTTTGGTCTGCGACGTAACTAAGGCAATAACAAACGAGTGTGCTCCTCGCCGCCTCACAACCGATCACTCGTGTTTGCTCGTAATATTTCATAGTGAGCTTTGAAATAAATTGGAAACCATTTTGATCACTGGCGTGCCAAAAATATTGTATCGCGTGCCATCAATGGCACGCATGCCACTGGTTCGCCATCCATGGCCTATGACCAATTTATAGCCTTAAAATACGACATTAATAAACGATGAACAGGAAGTGTTTCGCGATCTGTCCTAAATTTCTCTTAAGTTGCTTGAAAGTGTGACTTTAATAAAAATTCATTCACTCTAGAAGTAATTCTGGAAAATGTCAAATCAATTTTAAATTTATTGAAATTAAAAAAAAATATTTTAGTTTAGAGTGTAAAGGATTTAATGCACATTTCAAATGGACATTAGGAGGAATGTTTTTCATCCTATGTATTACATGGTGGTAATTATTAATTCATTATTATTCAACCTATATAAGAATTTTTTTTCTTTAAATGTTAAAAGTCTCTTGTTCAGAGTTGCCCTTAAGCACAGTTGATAAATTTCAGTCACTTGTGTTGTTAAGCACGTACGCCTGAATCAACTAAAATTTTTTTGTTGTAAAAAGCTCCTCTTATATTATAATATAGTTTGATAATTTTTTTTTGTTGTTGTTAATTGTTGGTCATTTTTTCATTGGAGGAACCATTTTGATTTTTCTTTTGTAGAGCAAACGTACATAACCTCTGTCGAATCAGAATATACAGTAATTCACTTAAATCATTGCAGTTTTTGCAAATTAAGGTTGAATAGGAACTAAAATATTTCAGTTCATATTCGTAATTGACAGATTCTCAAAAATTAATTTTTTTTTCTACTAAATTCGATTATTTCAAGTTTCTGGTGTTGCTGGCCTGTTATGCCTGAACACTAGTGCCGCTGAAAACCCGCCATATGCAGAAGCAGATGCACGTTAACCTGTCGAAGCTTAACGTCCCCTTGTTAGTGTGGTGTGAGATTTTGGAAAGTGAGGCATCAGCCCATGCTTCGTCTTCGTCACTTGGCCATGGTTTATGATAATGTAGTCCGTAGCCAACAGCCCTCGTCTTGTTTTATGGTGTGACGTCAAAAAACACTCATTCGTATTTCTGGAAAACATAGTTTTAAAAAATCAACCCTTACTGATCTGCTAGATTCCTGAAGTGTTCCCTTACTGATCTGCTAGATTCCTGAAGTGTTCCCTTACTGATCTGCTAGATTCCTGAAGTGTTTTACGTTTGTGTGTGAATCCAGTGACAAAAGAGTTCTTTAATAATTTTTTCAAATCATAATTATCAAAATACTTAGTGGTGCAAAGGCCCAATAGTTCCAAGGCCTACTGTGCCTATCTCAGTTTTCATGACCTTGGGCCCTGGGGTGCATGTGTGAATATTTCGGTCAAGTAGTCAGCCTGTCGACCCACTGAAGGAATGAGGGCTGAGTCGAGCTTTCGCAGCTCGGGGTTTGAACCCCGGACCTGTGGCGTGGAAGCGCTACCTCTCAGCCACTGGGCTTAATAATTATCAGTTAATTATAATTTTGATTCTATTTGAAAGAGAACGTTGGTAAAATTTTGTAGTTGAAAGCTCGAATCGATTTTATGTTTTAATAGATTATTAAAAATATGTTAAAATCAGAGAGAGAGAGAGAGAAAGTTATCAATTATTGATTTACGAAATATATTAAGAACTAAAAATTGGAAAATATTAATAAAAATATTTTTTCACATAAGTTTTTTAGTAGTGTATTTAAAAGTGGAAGGGGGATTTGTTCAAAACTATTGAAATCGAAAGAAAAAAAAATCGTAAAAGCATGAGGCGCTGAAAGAATTATTTTTAAATTTGAATTTTAAGGCCATTTATTTTAATTTGCAGGAATTGTGTTTTGATGTTTGAGAATTTTCTTCCTAAAAAACGTGTTTGGTTTTATGGTTTTTCATTTAATTTCCAAAATTTTGATTAAAAAAATTATTTTCTGTTTCTAGTATTAAAATTTATAATTTATATTTTCTTTATTACTTTTTTAAGTCATTAACTATTGAAAGTATCGAAAATGAAACCTTATTTCAATAAATTGGGTCAGCGTTAATAATGTGAAACCAGTTGTTGTGTGACCTTTCTTCGCCTCAATATTTTCAATATTCCTTCTAACTTTAATGATTAAATTAGAATTCCCGATGTTCAGAAGAGTTCATTTATTTATGAATTACTATAATATCTATAAATATGTTTGAATAAATAGAATAAATTTGTGCGGAAAATAGTGCACACAGTAAAACTTCAAAAACAAACGATTGTTTGTTTTAGGCTGAGAACTAAGTAATTACTCTTTGAAATTAATTTAATTGGGAGACGGATTTATTTAAAAACAAAAAACGTATTGTAAACATTAAAACAAAATATGTTACAATAAGCAGGATTCATGACTGTCGCATAATTTCGATTATGTGTTTTCTGTTTAATTTCAAACATACTTGTTGTTGCACTTGTGTGTACAATTCAGATGCTGTTTAATTGAAAATGGTTTCAAGAGTTATAAATAGTGATAATTATAAGTTATCCACACACACACAATTATCAATAATGATAATTGTTCCAACTAAGCCATACATTAAGATTGTTCAAAAAGATTTTCCAAAAATTTAAATAAAAATGATACAATACGGGTACTTTTAAACCAAGTGCATTTTTGTGTACCTATGTTCTTTGTTATTGTTAGCACATATTTTTTAAAATAAAAGTTTCTGGCTGAAGCAAATTTAATAACAGTGAGGCTCATGAAACTGATTGATTGAAAACACATCATCGCATTTATCACGTGATTTTGACGTCACACGCATTTAGCACAAAAAATATTTTAATAATTTCTGTATGAATTTCTTTTGGCTCTCTTTCGTTCTCTATCAAAAGCTTCTTTGGAAGCTCAATCAAATATAATTAATGGTTGTCATAGTAACCAAGTTTATACGTTATATGTTTCTGTGTAATTTCTGTTTTTGTTGTACATTTCAACTAATGCAGCTGGCTGACAAATTCTGTTTTGCTAATCGCAGATCTAATTGCTTAGCAATGCTAGACAATCTCCGTGAATCCAAAAAATTCTAGAAATTCTAAAAACAGAAGAGGGTCTAAAAGGACCTCGTCCTTTTTAAAACCCAATCAAGTCAAGATGTAGGCATGGAAAACCAGTTGGAATTAACACCGGTGAAACTGCGGGGAAATCCTTTAACCCTGGCGAAAAGTGAGAGCTTTTATATGGTCGCAAACAAAGCGCGAGAAGACATCCTGTATTTCCTAGGCATAAGCCTGAATGAACCCATGGATGTTCTTCCGAAGTACCAAGGATAACTGAAGGAGTTCTTCCAAGTTGATGAGTTCAATCTTCATAAGGGAGATAATTTGCTAAACGTAAGAAACCTAATAGGCTCACGCAATCCTTGCCAAGAAATCGCTTTCTCATTACCATCAACCTTCACTTAGGATGAGACCACGGATATACAAGATATCTGAAAAGTCGGATAAACAAATTTAGGTTATCAAAGCTAGTTTGGTCCCCTATAGATGGCCAATTGGAAAGATGCTGTACTAAAGTACGGCTGTCAGTCAAAATTCAAACGTCTTGAAACTGAACCTCGCTTTCACATGCGAACTGCAA
>BMAO01037820.1:0-14407 GCA_019973975.1 Trichonephila clavata
AATATTTCGACCATTATACATTAAATTTAATAGATTAAAGGAAAAACGTGTAATCTGTAAATAGAAGAACAATATTTAGATATATGTATATTGATTCGAATTTTGCCTCCTCTTAGGTTATGTGTTTCATAACCCAAGCTTTTCTGATTTAAATAAAAAGTACTAAATTGGGACATGATAATTTGTTTAATAGATTTAATGTTCTTCAAAACTATTGTGTAAATAAATGTATGAAGATAAATGTAAAATAAATTAGATTTACTTTGAAAAAAATTCATACGCCCTAAAAATGATAAAAAAAAATAGCTTTAGTTTATACAGGTGAAAGAAGTGTCCTTTAACATTTTCTTAAGGTGCCTGACTAGTTGCGGAGACATTTTTAAAAAAAGATTTTGCTCAAAAAATTTATTTTTAAATCATTTTTTAATTAATTATAACTGGAATATAATAAAATAGCAAAAAAATAATTTCTTTCTATGTATTTTTTTTTAAATATGGCCAATTTTAAATTTAAATTAGACGTTATTTGGACGTTACGTTAAACATAGTAAATAAATTCTAATGCATAAAATTTTAAAAAACATATCAAATTATTCAGAAAATAGTTACTAATAAACTGACCTTTCTTGGAAATCTTTGAAAAGTTTTAATTTATCACTGAACTAGAGGTCAAAAAGTGCACGCAATGCAAATTTTTCAAAAAGTTCACATTTATCACACAGAAAAACAATTATGAAATTTTAAACATGCTGTTTTTTCCGTAATCCCCACGTCACATCATACATATTATAATAATGAACAATTATACAAAATTTCAGACAATTATCTACAGAACTTTTTGAGATATCATGCTTACCGTGTTGTAAAATATGAAAAAATCTGTTTCAGAGAAAAATGCATTTAAAGATATAAAATTCAAAATTAAAAAAGCTATACAGCCTAAAAAAAACCTAAAACTCCTCTACATCAAAAACCAAACCTTTTCAAAGCACATATCAATATTATATACTTTCTTCAAACATTTATCTTTTAATATTTTTAACAATTTTTTGTAGTGTCAAAAAGCTTTTTCTTAAAGTCTAAGTACATAATTTACGAAATACAGATTAGACAGATAAAAAGCACTTTAAAAAACCTTATTGCATTAAAAAAAAAAGGTATTACATAGATAAACAAATATATATTCTTCCATGGTGTTTTAGAAGTTAAGAAATATTTAATGCAAAATATATTTGTGTTGTTTTACCAGTAAAGATTCAAGAAAAAGCTCTTAAAAAATATTGTTTATCATAATGGTTAACATAAATTAGAATACAAATCATGCAAATAAGTACTTAAAAACTCTCCATATGAATATACTAAGCTTTCTGTTTTTTCATCCTGAGTACTTTTTGTTTTCATTGCGGCTTTTCTTTTTTTTTCGAGACAATTTTGTAATTGGTAAAGAGTGTCTTAAAGATGTTGAAATTCGTTTTTCTATCAAATTTAAATAACTCTTGAGCAACAGTTTCAGGAAGGGAGCTATTTACATTTCGAATTACTGGTAATATACCGGCATAACTAGAATTAAAAGTATTAGAGCTATTAATGCACCCAAACGAAATGTTTCCTGTCTAAAAAATATATTTTGGGGGAAAATATTCCATAAAATGTTGTTATAACTTTTGTAACAATTTTGTGTCTTGCCTTGAAAACATTTTTTCGACAAAGTTTCATTATACAATTTTAGGTATGTAGGATTTATTTGGTTTATAATTTTATTAGGAAGCCCTAGTTTAATTTCTTTGAGATGACTCCCTGTTGCTTTTTCCCTTTGGTAACGACACCAACTCTCAGATCCTTCAGGATATTGTCCATGCAATGAATTGTTTTTTTCAGATCCACAGTGGAAAAATGTAGCTATTACACTACTCATCATATTTTGTAGATTACCTACATTGCTTCGAATAGCTGTTCATAACAGTTCTGGATTCTGTCAATTAATTTATCAGTTAATTTATTTTTCCTTCCTAAGACTTTCATCGCTTTTTTAATTGACGCAACAATTCCCCTACACATTTCTGTACATGTCCTATACATTCGAGTTCGGTTACTGTATTAGTTCCATAAAAGTTTTTAACAGCTGCATACCCTTTCGAGTCCTCATCTCCATATTGCACATCCCTTACTTATCACTGTACTGCACATTCATTAAATTTGATCTCTCAAATATACAGTAGGCTACAACAACCTCCATGTTCCCAGCGTAACCTTTATAGTTCGAGCATGCATGTCTCGATGATTGGCTATTGCCTTTAGCACATATGTGGCAATATTGTGTCATAACTTCAATGTCTAAAATTTTTCCAGTGTCAACTGATATGGCACTTACCCACCCATTCAAAGATGAGTAGTCTCTGCGTTGTCAAGTACCATCAATAGATATTCTACATTTAGAGAAATTATTTGAAATTTTGATTTCACCCAAGGCAGCATTGATGTTTTCTTAGCAACGCGTTCAGTTACTTTCAAGTTTCCTTTCTTTATTGCGGAAAGCAAGTTTTGGCAGGAATGGTAAACCAAGGAAAGCACATAACTTTTTGCCAGCTGAAAATCCTTTCTGGATTGTCCTCATTCCCAAAACAATTGAAGAGTTTATAAGACAAGAACCTTTCATATTCTCGGTCGCAGAGGAACCTTTAATGTAGGAGCAGTTTTTGCACTTTAGGTTCATATGTGAGAATAATCTACTTACAGAGTCTTCTATAAGTTTCATGCTCTGAGAGCAAAAATCAGGGCAGAAAACTATGGCAAACAATGAAATTAAATCTGCCAAGCTGACAATTCTATTGCCTTCATAAGTTGGCCTGATTCCAATTTTTTGGCACTGGTGGAATTCAGTAGAATTGGGCTCAGATGTTTCATCATTCTCATTAATAGTAGCACAAATGGTATAATGATTTCCAGTAAATCGGTGCTTTTTAGACTTTCCAGATCTTGTTTCAGCCATAATTAATTAATATTTTGTCTTAAAAAAGAAGGGGTTTCTTATAAAATATATCCACATAATAAGTTAATGTGGAGAGAAAAAATGAGTAGCTAGAACGTAAGCAAATCGAAAAATGAGAACAAACCCGTAAAGTTGTTGCCAAATTTTACTAAAAACTATTAAATAATTAAAAAAATATCACCATATTCAGTTTTAATATTACCTAAATTAATATTTTATAAATAAACTCAATAAAACTAAAAAAAAGAGTAAAATTATTTTAATTTGGAAGCCCTTCCGGTTTCAATTTCTAATTTCCGGTTCATTTTTGCCGTTCTCACTTGACATAAAAAACTGCTATAACTTCGTAAGTAAGGGAGTACAATCAAAAGTAAGGTATTTTCAGAAAGAAGAAAATCCAAATATTAAAAATGTAAAATAAAAATTGTGTGGTCATTTTCATCAAAATTGATGATTTTGCACTAGTTAGGCACCTTAAATTTTAAAATGATTCATTCATGTTTGCCCTCACTTCTTGGGTCCCATCTTCTGTACATGTTAAGGGTATGCACGAATGAATACATAAAAGTAATGCTTAGTTTTTTTCATGGGGAATTTATCTTAAATTATTTAATATTTTTAAAAAATCAATTTAAAAAAAAAGATATTTTTGAAACTGTAGCTTGCTGATGATAAAAGAGGAAAACATATCGGCATACACAGTCCAATTACATTAATGTGACCACCTGTCAAAAGCCACAAAAAAATGTGGAGCAGAGTGGTTTAAGACGTGCAGGAAGTGAGTCTATTAGGTTCCTGAATGTGTTCAGTGGGATGTTGAGGCATGCAGACTACAGTCCCTCTGGCCAGCTACGCTAGATTACGCGGGTTACGATCCATGGCTCGAACAACCCAATGTAGTTGGTCCCACCGATTCTGGATTGAGTTTTAGTCAGTTTCCTGGCCAGAGGAGAAAGCTTAACTCATTCAGGACATCTTCGAACCCCACACGTATACTGCCAACTGTATAACAATTCACATTATCTTGCTATTAAATGCCATCATCTCGATTAAAAACTATGCTCACATGGTCCATAAGGACATAATTGAACTTGTGTTGATCCATCGTGTCTTCCATAGTGATGGAAGGGAACCAGCTCGCTTCCAGCCTGGACCGTTCCAGCAATGGTTGCAGGGTGTTTTCTTTTAGAGGTTTTACGCCGTATACGCTAACATCTATCAGTCTGAAGGAGCACAAAATGTGATTCATCGTAAAAAGCTACCTGTCGCCACTCAGTAGACATCCAGTTGTGGTACTGGCGTGCGAAATCCAGCTTTCGTTTCCATTGAACAGCACTCAGAATAGGTGCATGAACCAGGAGTCTGCTATGGAGTTCCAGCTGCAGAACATTAGCTGAACAGTAATTTGGGAGATACTGTAGGCAGCCCATTGGTTCCTGTAGGTGGTTAGTTGCTGAAAGGTAGCCTGTCTATTCTCTCGAATGCATCTCTTCAGTCGTCGTTCACCTGTGTCATCTACGGCCCGTGGAACACCACATTTGCCCTGTCGTTGATTTTGAGCAGTCCCATTTTACCATGCACGGTATACTTTTACCACGACGGCTCACGAACAGTTCACAAACTTAGCCTTTTCGGAAATTCTTCCATCTTTGGCCCGAAAAACAATGATCACGTCCTTTTGGACGTCGGTTAAATCGCTCCTTAACTGCATTACGTCGCCACTGATTTCAATGTTTTCCAAAGTCTCACAAACCATTTACATACGCGCAACTACACTGCGCATAAATCTGCATTCTATGATTGGTTACTTAACGCCGACGTTGAAAGTACGTGGTGGTCACATTAATGAGACTGGGCTGTGTAACTTTTTTTTTAAAAAAAGTACTTTTCTTATTTGTGTTTAAATGGCTATTAAAATTGATGAAATACACTTTGATAATTTAAAATAAGTAAAGCTGTTTTGATCATGTCTTCAAGAACAGATTGAGTGATTGTTAACATCTTATTCTATAATAGAAGTCAACAACCTTTTAGCAGTTGCATGTCAAAACAGTCTACCAACATTATTCAGCGTGCCATACGGGAAAAAATTTATGGAAACAATTTGATTCCCATGATAACGCATACAGATTTTGGAGAATAGAGGTCCATAATTTAGATATATACAGTTTTATTATGCATTAATTTTGCAACATTTAATGATATTTTTAACGTAAAAATAAACCGCGTAAAATATAACTATTTTTTCAACAAAAAAATAATTGTATATATATTAAGTGTTTTAAACATAGTTATATTAAAATAAGAAACGTAAGATATATAAGTATACATCTTAGTTAAGAATAATGTAACAAGGAATTGTAAAAAAATAAGTATTTCTCTCCATTGCAGTAAAAAAAAAATAATATAAACAAAAGTTTTAATGCGAACTTAGTGCTTGCACCACTCTAACTTCCATTTTTGCAAAAACTGGAATATAATGTGTGAATTTCAATTTGACACGATTCTTAGCCCTCAGTTGTTAAACAATTTCTTTGAGGACTCGAAATATCTTTCATACGAAGAAAGACTTTCTTCTGCTTTAATATGTATAACCAAAAGTGGAAAGCTAAGTACATACAATTCTTCAAACAATTAAATCTCTCTAGCAATGACATTCAATAGTTTACAAAATAGTTCTTAATTTATCTTTTGAGTTATCTTTTTTTCGTGATGAGTTTCGTAAATGTCCATAATTCTGAAGACGTTTGTCAAATTAAGTCCATTACAAATTTAGCAGCTTCCATCCACTCAAAAATTGACAAATTTGTGGAGTAGTGCAGAGTGCCAATGAGAATTGTACCACGTGCCACATGTGACACTCGTGCCATAGGTTACCGATCCCTGATCCATAGCAATATGCCTATTTGCAACGGATCTCCCAATTGAAAGCCACAGATACGAGACTAAATAACCAGCAGATACGGGGCAATTATACGGAAACTAACCTAAACTTGAACCCTGTTTACTTAACTTCTGCATAAACCCAATGTCAAGACTTGGATCAAAGATTGAATTAAGCTACATCAGAGTTTACTCCCCCTAATCCGTGGCATTAGGGTTTTTACTCACAACTAGACAAAGTTGGCCTTCTGCACATGTCCATGACTGTTAGGTGACTGTAGCTACAGTTTTTGTATTTATACAAAGAAGAATGAGTCAGAATTTTGAAATTTTTGAATGAAAACCAATATGAACTATTTTTAACTCTATTATACACTGGTGTGCAAAAATTAAGGACGAAGTCGAAAAATTAGCATATCAGCTGAACGAAGAGGCAGAGCGGACAGAAAGACCAATCAGGAGATTAAGTGAGGTGATGTACGGTAGCATATGCGCAGATATGCAGGAAGACGTAATGGGGGAGTGTCTGAGTAGTAAAGCATGTTGTTGGTGTAAGATTAGTATTTCTGGCAAAGAGATTGCACACCGTATAACAGTTAAAATCACACCGAGTTGCTGCCTCAGCGAGAAATGGCAAATAATTAATCTGTTTAGACGACATCTGGATGCTTTTACCCGAGGTAGAATCATTGGGAAGTTGGAGGAAGGTCGAAATGGGACAAGTGTGGTTGTAGAGTTTGGGATTGCTCACAGCATCGTTTCACGACTTTGGAGACAATTTCAAACTACAGAAACAGCTATCCGGGGGTTCAGTAGTGGTCGTCCATGAGGAACCACACCCGCAGATGACCGGTATATTGCCTTACAGGCCAGAAGAGACAGGCGGCAGACAGCGGGAGAAATCGCTAGACACACGACACAGGCGACTGGACGACCGATATCGCGTTTTACCGTGCCCAGAAGACTGCACGGTCGTGGTCTGTTTGCACGACGCCCTGTACGGTGTGTACCTCTAATGCCTGCCCATCGGAGAAGGCGTTCTCTGTGGTGCCGGGAATACCGGAATTGGAGAGACAATGAATGGGGACGAGTACTCTTTACAGATGAGAGCAGATTCAGTCTGAGTAGCGATTATTACCGCATACTCATCTGGAGAGAGCGGGGAAGCCGCAATCATACCTCGAACATCATTGAAAGGGACAGGTATGGAGGTGGCGGTGTTCTCGTTTGGGGAGGCATCATGCTTTGGTAGTCGTACAGACCTTCACATCTTCGACGCAGGTTCAGTCAACGGGACCCGTTATTGTAACGAGATTCTTCTTCCATATGTGCGTCTTTTTAGAGGCGCTATGGGTCCGCAGTTCCTTTTCATGGACGCCAATGCACCATGTCATCGCACAGTAGCTGCCGAACAGCTCTTAGAGAGTGAGGATATTGAACGTATGGATTGGCCGGCACGATCTCCAGATCTCAATCCCCATCGAGCATGTATGGGATTTTCTAGGCAGACGCTTGGCAGCTCGTACCTTACCACCAGTAACGATTCCGGAGCTTCGATTGGCGCTGCAAGACGAATGGGCAGTTGTGCCTCAACAACTCATTGACACCCTCATTCTCAGCATGGGCAGACCGCTGTGAAACCTACCTAGCAGTCAGGGGAGATCATATCCCCTACTAAAGACCGGATATTTCTTGCTGGACACCCATCACAGGGATGTTTCGGCCTTCAGTCGCATTGCGCTCCCATGCTACTTTTTCAATAAAGCTTCTTTTTTTTTTATCCCTCTGATTTCTCTTTTAGTAAGTGTTGCTTACATTACTCATGTCCTTACGTATTGGGGATCTTACGGTATTAAATGTGTTGATTTGGAATGCTTTTGCACAAAGTTATATTGAAAAAACCGTCTCGTCCTTTATTTTTGCACACCAGTGTATATACATGTGCGTTGTTTTCATAATAAATGATATATTTCTCAGCTCGAGACCATGACTCTATTCTGCAACTCTTGACCATGGCTGCTAGGTGACTTCTGCAGTAGTTTTGGAACTGAGGTATAGGTTAGGTGTTTGAAATATTAGAATGAAAACTAATATGAACAATTTTTAGCTCTATTATGTGGATTGCTTCATAATAAAAAACATATTTCTCAGGTCGAGACCATGACTCTCTTCTTCAGCTCGTGACCATGGCTGATAGGGTAACTGCTGCAGCAGTTTGGGTATTGAAAGTTATAAGAATGAGTTAGGTGTTTGAAATACTAGAATGAAAACTAATATGAACAATTTTTTTGCTCTATTATATATGGTTTGCTTTCATAATAAATAATATATTTCTCAGCTCGTGAGCATGACTAATAAGTGACTGTAGCTACTGCTTGGATCTGGAACATATAAGAATGAGTCCGATATTTAAAATATTTGAATGAAAACCAATATGAAAATTTTTAGCTCTATAATATGCGTTGCTCTTTCATAATTAATAATATACTTCTCTATACACATATTTCACTTATCGGATACTTATATGAGAATTCCTAAGTATGCATTTTATGTTAGCTCAATTCTAATAACACCGGTAATATATCGTAACTTAATACGAAAAAAAAATAATTGTAAACGTATAAATGCGAATAGAATTTATTTATACATAATGAATTAAGGTGACTTTACACATGTATTTTATTTTAGTTTTAATGTTATTTTCTATGTTTAACTGCTTATAAATCACACTGACTTGTAAGAAAAAACAATAAGTTTTTCAAATATAAGTTTTGAAATTTATAATACAATTGCAAACTCGAACTTATTCGTGCTTAGTAAACACGTTTGGGCATGAAAACACGAGATAAATTGTAGTTCGTCTACAATGTGTTAATATTCAAAATGTTAGACTCAATATGCTTCTATTGGGAGGTAAATATAGTAGTATACTTAAAAAAATAAATGAAATAATGAAATATTAATTATTATTAATATTTTAATAGTTACTATTCATTTTCGTAACTTTAGGACTAAGTTTCATTCCCGTGAACGTACTATTTATGCTGGTTATAATAATGTATAACGCTTTCAGTATAAAGACATACAAGTGTAAATCAGATTGAAAAATAAGTAATAAGTCTCTGATTTATATAATTAAAAAGAAAGATATACTTCTGTAAACTTTCTTATTCAGTAAAATTTTGTTTTTAAGAAGCATGCACTAAATACGTCAAGAATAAAGATGAAAGAAATTTTTTTATTTTTGTTAAGGACTAAGCAAAGCATAGCATTAAAAATTAGCTCATAATGGAAATTTGTTTGGAAGTATTTATGACATTCAGAAGAATGTATCCCAACGTGCATTACTTTTACGCAATTACTCATAATGCGTAGTACCTTCTTCAGAAATCAAAGGAAATGTTTCTTAAAAAAAAAAAATTTAATTTTCTTAATTTTTAAATTTGTGCTGTGAATATAATTCATTCCCTTAATTTTCATTAACATATGATATCAATTTTTATGCTAATAAATACATAATATATTCTTTTCTTCTTATTACGATGTAAAAAATATTGCGTAAATGTGTAGATTGCCAATTATGTAGTTTAAATCAGTACAATTCATTTTAGTTTGCATACATACATTTATTTACGAGAACTATTTTAAGTTATTTATTATTAAATACTTTAAACTGAAAATTTGCATTAGAGAGATGAACAATGTTTTAATAAATATGAAAATTTTGAAATGCTATATAATATTAAATATTGACTTTTTTTTCAAATAGTCTTTTACATTAGTAAAATATAATATGGAAATGTTATTCATGAAAAGTAATTTAACATGGTGCTTCCTCTTTTTTAAATTAAAAAAATCAATAAACTTAATTTAAAAACGGGTGCAGTCAAATTATGCGTTTTATTACAGTCATTTGCAAATTTAATTAATTTATGTTATTACTCATGTAATGTTTTCGACAATCATGCAAAGGTTGTGGAACAATTAGGTTTTACCTATCCTAAAGTTCAAAAACAACAAGAGCAGCATAAGACAGCTTGAAAGTCAGTATTAAAGCAAATTGAGTTATAAGTATAGAAATCTAATTAAATTTATAAAATTATAATTAAAAAAATTAGAATTTATTGCAAATATTTTTTCAGCTTTAATCTAAGTTAAACTTAAAGGATGATACAATAGTCATAATCGCAAAATGTGTTGTAAAATAGAAATAATTACGATTTTTAATAACCTGAAAATTCTCATATAATACAAATTGAAAGAATGACATTGGATATCTCACATTTTTCTTTTACGTTGAAGCTTTCGAAACAAAATGCTATTCACGTTTACTCTATATTTGAGACACTTTGCACAAAGCAAAATCGCAATGAGTAATTAACTCTAAATTTAGTTTTGAAGCTTCATTTTCGTTACTCATTTCATTTTTTTAATTTCCAGTTTCTAATTATTTGACAGTAAGCAAATAAAACTCAAAGCTGATAATTCCTCTAACGAGGAATAATAAATTTTGTTTCATTTTAGTTGGCAAGGTTTGTTAAGTTTTACAATGCATTTATATTAACGTTGAAATAAAAATCTCTGACAATTGCATTCGAAAATTTGAGTAACAGTTAATACTGTTGAATTTTAAATTACTCCACTTATTATTTCATACTTGTGAAATTCATTTTCACGAGATAAATAAAGTATTTGTTGTTTATTTAAATCATTATTTAATTAAGTGTCGTCTACTTGGTACATGAATTCGAATACTTAAATTTTTATTTTTATTAGTCGGAAATATTTTCGAAATATTCTTTTACTTTCATTGAGATAAGGTTAATTTTTTGGCATTTCTCAAATCTTATATAAATAAAAATACAGAAACTGTACACATTTTAATATCGAAGGTATTTAAATTTATATATTAAAGTTACAACTCTGAGAAAATTCCAAGTCACAAATAAGTTCTTAAAGTGTTCTATCTAATGCTGGTAAGAAGGCTTAATAATTCTGTATACAAAAAATTTTATAAATAATTCAATGTGCTACACTTTTATACATCACATAGTACTTTTATTCTCTCAGGGGAAAATCTCTTTAAGTATTAAGTTCTTGAAGTTTCTAGCATAATTATGTGTTCAAAGTTAATATAAGCTTTGCCTAGATGAATATAAAATAAACAAATAATATACGCGTAGATGTTTAGTAGTTGAAGTAGAAGTTTTCTTCTGGAAGTTTTTGCATTTATAATTTCTTTTTGAAGTCTTATGTAATTAAAAACATATAATTACTAAGTACTCTCATTTAAATTTCTCAAAAAATATTGACTTTAAAATTTACTGTGTATATATTTATGTATACATATAAATATAAATGAAATTCTATTTCATATTAAAGAAGATTTGAATTTAAAATATTAGTTTTTAGTTTCGTTCAAACATAGTAATACCAATTTTTCTGGAAAGAAAATATGAATTTAAAATAAATCTACAGAGCTTCCATGTTTAATAACAGAAAAATTGTTAAAACAGGATTTGGAGAATAACTGTAATGATAAAAGTTAAGATTTATTTATTACCAAATGTGAAAACATAAAAATATAAATATAAGAAATAGTAGGTTTTTGGGTTTTTTAAGAACTAATATCCGTGGTATGCATACTACACATTAATAATCTTCTACTTAATAGATTATCCGTTTCTAAATAAAATGCAAACTATAAATTTTGTTTGAATTTTTTTGTTTTAATTATTTATAATCGTAAAAATAATTTATAGTTTAAAATATTATATCCTGAATGAAAAAATTTACTTCTTAAAGGTTGCACATTTTAAAACCTTGTATACACTATTTAAACAATATCTATAAATTTAAACATTATCAGAAGAAGAGAAATAATAGGATGTCTAAGCCCTATTCACCTATTTCATTCAATTCCTATAATTTATTTTTTAGTTGTTTACTTTTCATTGAGATTGATCAATATATGCTATTGTCTCAATCGCAAACTCTCTTATAAACGACACCTTTTTTTTATTTCATTGAAACAGGAGAAAATATTGAATTATTTTATATATTTCGTAATAATTTGATGTAAATAAAAAAAAACATATTAGGAACCCTAATGTGCTCTTTCCGCATCCTACCTATTCTATTTTCCTCTAACAATTGGCTTCAGAAAAAAAATCAAATTACACACCGCCAAGGAAACTCACTGAAGAGATCAAACAGATGTTTTATTCTTGAAGTCTTATGTGTTGTCACCCTTCCATTAGAGTAACAAATTTAAGACGAAAATTTCCCCATTTCCTACTTTTTTGAATTCCCATGTTGTATTTTAATGGAGAGACTTTCCCTTTTTTTTCTCTTTCTTTTTCTTTTGTGTTTCTTGGTGTTTTTATTCCCTCTCTTTTTTTAACCAAGTCTAAGATACACTGAAACATGGTGAATGTACATAAATAAGAAATGAAAAAGAAGGTAGGCAGATTTGTTAGATAATTTTTTTAAAATTATTTTATTCTCCAAATTGAATTGATTTTTTAAAGATGATACAAATAGTAAATTTGTATAAGTAAAATTTATAGGATGATTGGCTCATGGAATCTGAGAACACAAATATTTTCATTCATTGTAAAAAAATATCTAGTTTTATATTGAGAAAACCATTCAGAAATAAATGAATGTAGAATGGTAATATTATAGAATCCAAGAGTACCTTAAGTATGTTACTTGTTTGTCTTCCATATAAAACACAGAAGAAACACAAAGAAATATGATAACATTTGAGAAATTTTTATTCTTCTCCAAATAAATGTGAAAATATTTTTAAAAAAAATGTATACAGGTTGATTCACAAAAGAAATGTGACCACAATTTCAGGGCATCATAAATTTTTGTTCAATAAAGTTATTTGCAGGAAATTTTTTATGTGGCTTCGATTAACTTAGAGCACTTTGCGTAAACATTTGGGCCACGCCAAAATAGCTTTTTTGATCATTGGAGGTGTAGATGAGTTAGTCGCGAATAATATATGGGATAAATAAAAATATTTTTAGAATTGATTCATCTCTTTCAAATGATTAAAAATAACAGAAGAAAACTATTCTCGATCGTTATCTTTTATTCGTGTTCTTACATCAGCACTAATATTGACAACTCTTTTGTTACCAGATCAGAAGAACTAAAGTTACAAAAACAAAGATAATATAAATAGAGATGCAACATTTACTCCTTCCCCAGTAACATAGTTACGATACAATATGCAATAAAAGTGGTAAAATTTTAAACTGACATACAAATAAGGGTAAAATACAACAAATGAGAATCGTACAAAATAATATGCAACTAATTTCTGTAACGGGCTGGAAATGTTATGTGTCTACCAGAGCGTGTAGTTGTTTTTGAACTGCTTTTTTCCAGCAAATCTGGTGGCAGTTTTTCAATTTTGTTCTGCACAATCAGTTTTTGTTCGGGAAGGGTTGGTGCATGTTCTGATTGTTTGAGATTATTAGGATTATCACCATCAGTTAACAACAAATATGCAGGTTTTAATCTGTCTACAGATAATAATGTCCTTGCCTTTAATTATCCCAGTAAATATTTGTCGAATCTTTTTGCCACTGGGAACGGTCCATCGTAAGGAGGTTCAAGTGGTTTTTTTACTCTGTCGACACGTATGAACACGTGATGTACTGGTATGCAAGTCTTTATGACAAAGTGTTTTGAGAAGGTTGTCGGCGAGTTTTCAGTGGTTGTAACTGATCCATTTGTTTCTGTAATTCTTCCGCAAACGTATCTGTACCAAGTTTTTTTCGGTTTCTCGAAAAATTCTCCTAGTAATCGGATAGTTTGTCCATAAACCATTTGTGCAATGGTGTAATTTGTGTCACCACGTAGAGCCGATCGTAATCCTAACAATACCTGTTGGTAAAGTCAGTGTCTATTTGATGTTGTTATGAGCTTTGATTGCTCCTTTTAAGGTCCAATGTAACCTTTCCACTTTCCCATTGCATTGGGGTGATAGGAAGTTGTATGAACTACTTTAGCTCCACAAACATCAGCTAAACTTCTGAACAACTGGGATTCAAATTGCCTTCCTCGATCTGTAATTATTTTCACAGGTACTCAAGTCTGCAAACCCAGTGTTCATAAAAGTCTTTGCTAGCTGTCTCAGCTTTACATCAGGCAAGGGAACTGCTTCCATCCAACTCGAATAACGGTCAATACAGGTCATACAAAATGTCATTCCTTTCGATGGTGGAAGTGGACCAATTTAAATCAATGTGTATCACATTAAATCTAGCATCAGGTACTTCATATTCTCCAAATTTTGATTTAGTATGTCTGTGACTTTAATGTTTGACAGGGAATACATGCTCTTGCCCATAATCTTATTTCTTTTTCTCATATATTGGCCAGATAATTTTTTCAGTCATTAGTTTAATAGTTGATCTAATTCCAGGTGTGAAAAAACCATGAAATTGTTGAAGTATTTGTTGCCGAAACTGTTTTGAAATGTAGGGTCTTATATTGGGTGTGGAAATATCACAC
>BMAO01037821.1:0-21060 GCA_019973975.1 Trichonephila clavata
AACTCATTCTTAGTGGATCTCAACTCAACAAAAGAAACATACTTCCAAATTTCGAGTTTGTAAGTATAATAGTTCAAAAACGGGAATTTTTGTCAAACGCTCTCGCAACCTCCAACTCGAATTATGCTAATTTCTTCATTTTTGCTTTCAAATTTAAATTCGTTTTGCATTACAATTAAAACTAGCACTTATTTAAATTTCTTTAATTTTAATGATTCAGAATTGTAAATAAGTAATAATTTTTGTTTTCTTCTCTCATTTTTTTCATTTTGGCTCAGTTTGTAATAATATAAGGTGTTTATGTTAACAAACATTGACTTAAGAAAAAAGTATGCATAGCAACAATCAAAACACTCGTTAGTAAGAAAAATAGAAATGCTTACGTAAATTAAGTAATTCTGTATGGATTCCAATGCATTGTTACTGACGGAAACTATTCCATATTTGCACTACACTGTCGGAAATGATTTGTATAGCCAAGACCTACTGAGCTCGAAATATTACTGCCCCGAAAATGCCGACCCCAAAACTGTTTTTCTTCCAAGTTGCTTTTTTTTTCTTCATGTAACTTTCATAATCTTAAATATTATGCAAGTAGGACAAGGTGCTGGGGTGAAGAACAGGTGAGCTAAAATCCGAATGCTTACTGAAATTCAGGAGAATTGCCAAAACATCTTGGCATTTTTCCTGATTCCTGTTGTTAAACAGTTTCTTTTAGATACAGAACTTTTTTAATGAAATCCAAATCTTTTATTTATATTACTTTCAAACTTTCTGTAATATGTTATTATTTGGTGCATTTTTAACTGATTGCATTTCCTTGTTTATGTATTTTAATGAAGTATCAAATGATATCAGAACAGATGTTATATATGCATATATAAACAAATTATATATATAGGGCATGGGTTTCATCGGATTTGTAAAGATTTGTTTGTACCTAAATTATTTCTGACGTATAAGTAAAAAAATCATTAGAAAAATTATTTAAAATTTTTTTGGAATGTGTCTTAAAAATTATGTCATGCGAAATATATTTTTCTTCATTTTCTTCTCATCTCATGGGATCTATTTCAAGAAAAATTAAGGTTGGCTAATGAGATATTGACTGAGGGGCAGTGGCATAACGTACACCCCCACGACCACCCCTTGGGGGGGGGGACTTTTGGGGATCCAAAGCTTGATTGACGCCAAGTGCGTATTTGGGCTTGGTGCCCAAAATCTCCCAAATATTTTGGAGGGCCTCATAATTTCCATTCCGCCACTGCGGAGGGGCAATAGTGTATGGTGTTATTAAAAAGAAAATGGCTTAAAAATTAAAAGCTGAAACCCCCCGAAGAAAAATAAACTCATATAAAATATTTAAATAAGAACTGTAGAAATTGTAGCCCTTTTCAGAGGAAACATAATTTTTTTTCTTGTACGAATTAATCAATTCTGTGTAAATAGCGTAATTTAAAATGATCCGCGATAAAATTAGATAGAAAATTATCTTAGACAAAAAAAAATTCTTCGAATAAATTTAAGTTTTAATCCATTAAAACTCTTGCTCACGTGATATTAATTTTAAATCATGCATAAATATTTATAAATTATAATTATTTTGTAAATATTTTCAAAATATTTTTTTTTTTTCTTTTTAAAATAATCAAAGAAACTTGAGTATTTGCGTGTTTTCATAACATTTGAACATTCGAAATATTTACACATAATCCATCCTCATTAATTTTTATTGAGCCGTTTATTCCACTCAGTTTTAAAACAGGAAACACGTCACTTTATTTCTATTATTTAACAATATTTTTTAATTTAATTATTATTTATTTTACTTTTCTCTCCGAAAAACAGGTTTTACTGAATGTTATTTATCATTCAAATGTCACGTCAACTTATATTTCTAGTTCTTGATAATAGATGGCAGTAGCATCGCTGTAGCTAATGATTCTGCATTATTTTTTGATAAATGTCATCAGTGATAATTTTAAGTTCTAATTTGATAAATGGTAATAAAAACAAGAATGTAAAACGATGTATCATTTTCTGTGGATTTTTACGTTATTATTAAGACCACATCATTAAACTTCAGTTTCATTTTTGTTTCAGTTCAGGTTTATAATGAATGTTTACAGCATCAATAAATATTAATTTCAGGATATACTTCTTTGCACATTAACAATACAATTACAAGAATATTTTATTTTTTAATAATTACTTACACTTGCTTGATGATTTTAAATCTGAAGTTAGAATCAGAGGGATCAATTTTTTAAATGGAATTATCCTTATAATTTCATAATATTTTCAAAAGTTTTCAGTTGTTTTTTATTAATTCGTAGAATAAAATTGTGCACGCTTCATCTGTGGAAAAATTTCACTAAAATAAAATGAAATCACCTTTATAAAATGTGAAAGCATTTTTTATACAAAAAAAAAATCTAGCAAATAATGTTTCTATTTGAATGAACATGAAATTGCGAGTAATGCATTTTTCGATTATCTATTGATCATTGTAATTTTTTTTTTTTTTTAGGTATTCGAAGCATGTTTGTTAATTTTTTTTTCTAATTTTTTTCAATATTCTACGTTGTTATTAATCAAAAAAAAAAGAATAAAAAAAAAATTGTTAAAAATAAATTATTTTTATTTTGCAATTCTTTTTTTTTTTTTTGTAAAATTTAATATTTATACTATTGCAATCGAAGTTTTTTTCTTGTTTCATTTTCTGTTGTTTTCAAAACTAAACTGTTCAATTTTGGTGATAATATTTATTTTTTTTTTTTCTATTTTTATTAGCACGTCAATTTTACTATTCAATACATTTTTTTCCCAGTATCTCTTTTTTGACACTGATATCTCGTGCTGCCATCTATCGAATTATATTTGACTTTCCCTTTAAAAATGTTTTCCTAAGACGAAATTTCTTGTGCATTATCTTACTTTTAATCTATATCTTATGTCAAGTAATTAAAACATTTAACAAAAATCACATCTCAAAATTGGAACTATCTTAAAAAGAATTCTATGTGCGGATTTCCTTTTTTTCCCCTTTCACAAAAATGTATTTTCACATATTGTAAAGCTTGAGAGAATATTTTTCTGACCTTGATTTAAGATTATGCGAAAAAATACTTCATAAAATTTTTATTCTATATCAATCGTTTGCTGTTACTCTCATTCTAACAGATTTTTATATGAAAAGTTTACTCAAATCAGAGGATTTTCTTAAAAGCATTGCGCCATAATGAAAATTATCATCCTCTCCTTGGCTGAATTCAAAATGATTTTTTTCTTAAAAATTTAATATTAATCCTTTAAATTCTAAACGCTATTATTTACCACAAACGTCGTCATTTAACATTTTTATAATATTCATTACACGATTAAAATAATTTACTTTGTTCATAAATTATGAATTTTTAATTTTACGATAGAAAGCCTTAGTAATTGTAATTTACGTTACTTTCAGGTTTGTGTAAGAAAAACCCTGATAGGTTCCAAGAAATTCATCTTATTTGATTTTTAATGAAAATATTCAATAAAAGCATTAATAGATATTTTGGTTTTTTTTTAACGAAATGTTCAATTATTTTTTTTAAAATTATACAATAAAAACAGCCTTAAAACAAACTATAAGATCAAAAATAAAATAAGAAATCATTGAAAAAAAATAATATTGTTTTCTTTGCTCGATATTTTTCTTTACCGACATGATACAAAATTTATAAATATGTTGATTGAATTATATCAATATGAATTTAACACATTTGAGTGTGACCCAAACAGCGTTTACAAGTAAATATATGCATATAGTTTTCCTGATAAAAATTTAATATTTTATTTAATTTGATTGCATTTTATTAAAATTGCACCTCAATCAATTGTGATTTTTTTTTTATTTTGGGATGTATATTACAAATTCAGGATATATCAAACTAGAGAAATTTCGGTTTTGAATTGTGACTGATTTTCCTCTTAATTGGTTTAATGATTAAATAAACATGAAACTTCTTTCACGCATAAAAATGGTGAAAATAATTTATTGGAGAAAGTTCTTTCCAATAATTATTGGAGAATAATTTATTGGAATGAAAATAATTTATTAGATAATTATCTTTTTGTAAAATCTTCTTCGACATTTTAAATCATGATTTTAATTCTTTTCATTGTGCAGTAAGAAAACTGAACAAATTTTCGATACCAAATTTTATTTTTAAGTACTTGAAATAACTTGCACTTTTTTCTGGTGTAATACCTATTTAATGCTCTAGTTTGTTCAGGAACAACAAAATTAGTAATTTAAGTTAAAATGTACTACATTTTAATTATGTGTTGTCAAAAAATTGTATCCGATGTGAGTTTTTTTAAAAAAAATATTGTTATATTTCAATTTGCAGCTTAAACTATTTCCTTTTTTTTTTGTAAAAAATAGTGAACTCATACTTCAAATCTGGTTTCTACTTAAAAACTAAGTTTCCATTTACATTTCATTGTTTTCATAAAAATTCTAGAATATTTCGATATTGACATTGAAATTTGAATCTAAAGATTTCCAGAAGTATGTATTTGTATTTACACCGTCCTTCTTAATGAATGGCATTCTAGCATTGTATTAAAATATTTAAATTATCAAAATTAAAAATCAGTAAAAAGTTGTACTTTTACGCATGAATAAAATATTTTAAGAAAATGAATTAAAAATTTTTTTTAGTGAGACAAGGTTTGTAACCGTAATTTTGAAAAAGCGTGTAAATTATAAATTTTTTGAAATATAGTGTCATTTGTGAATCGGAAAATACATATATAGTTGTTTTAAAAATCTTATTTCTAGAAAAAATTATTTAAATGCAATTTTTTGGTAAAAAATAAAGAAAAATTAGCATATTTCAAAGCATTCTTTAATGAAAAATGCTACTATGATAGTGATAATATTTTGTTTTGTCTATATATTTTGTATTTTTATACTGGGGATAAATTAAAAGAGTTTGAAAATCGCTTTATTTTTAGAGTTCAATCAATCAAAATAATAACAGGCGGTTTTTCTAGTCTCTATTCTAATACACAAGTTATACATATATATATAAAAAAATTATCAATTCCTATTTAGGTTAACAAAGAAAAATTTTATTTGTTACTTTTTATTAATTACAATTAATATAAGTATGCATATACATAAAACAAAATCACAATATTAAGTAGCACGAAACACCTTTTAAATTAACATTAAAAACTTTTTAACCACGTTTTATTTACATTTTGGAAATTACAATTTGTAATTACATTTTTTAATAAAAGTTGAATATTATAGGTAGGAATTTATCTTAAAACCAGTGTAAAATTAATGCCGACGTATATCTAGCGTAAGATTATTCAGGTTAAGTTAAATCTTCATGATGAATTTAACAAAAGCTATTTCATCCAATGGTGCTGCGATCTAGAGAAATAATATCGAATGAAATATATCTTCAACTATAATTAATTAAATAAATTTAATTACTCAATTAATATTTGGAAAAACTCTATTAACATCAAGTGGTCATCCACTACAAGTTTAAAAAAGTGTATTTGAACTTGAGTGTGGATGAATAACAAGCAATACTAAAAAAAAATTTGTCAATTCCTACTTTGAATAGATGAATATAAAGTATTTTATTAACGGTTGAAAATTTGAACAAGATATATAATATTTTTAGGGAGAAAGTGAACTAATAGTAGGGATTGAAAAAAGAGTATGATTTGTCTACATTGCAGTAACAATGCACACCCGGTTTGGCTGAAAAACCGGTTTTCGACGCCAACTTTTGTCATTGTTTTAAGTTACATTGTTACAACAATGAAGACAAATCTAAGTTGTCGTCGAAAACCGGTAATTAATTAATATTTGGAAAAACTGTATTAACATCAAGTGTCATCCACTACAAGTCTAACAAAATTTATTTGAGTTTGACTGGATAAATAGAAAGTATTTTATAACAGATTGAAAATTTGAACAAGATAAATAAATATATAGAGAGTGAGAGAGCTAATAGTAGGAATTGAAAAAGTATTAACGATTGAAAATTTGAACAAGATGTATAAATTAATATATCTTGGTAGAGTGTGAACTAACAGTAGGAATTTTGAATAAAATAGGACAAAACTCCATTGCCAAACAATATATTTAAAAAATTTTAGTCGAACCCCCTAAATAAAAATCGTAGCTAAATGTAGGCAAAATATTTTTGTAGAAGCATTTTTCATAAAAGGAGGAATGTTTGGAAAAGAGATCATGCATTTATCATTTATTTTTCCTAAAAAACAGCATTATTATTTTTTTTAATTTTATTTATTTATTTTTGTATTATTTAAATGACACACTAAATATATCCAAAAAAATGGTACACTTTACTCTTTTCTAATCTCCCAGTTCCGAAAGCAGTCAGTCACCTTAATATTTTCTGTTTTATTTTAAACATTATGAAAGGCTTATTGAGAAACCTTGACTATAATAACTACTTACCCTATTAAAGACTTAATAACATAAAATAAAAACAAATCTCCCTGTAAATCCTTTTAGATATTTTGCATTAAAGTTAAACTTTCCAACCTTAACGGGAAAAATAAAGCATTTATAACAAAACAATGAAAAGCAATCTACGTAACATGGCAGCTGTTCACTATCAACCTATCTAAAGGTGAAGGTGAACAGTTTCAACTTTCACCTCTCTATAATACATTTATTTTGTCTTCGTTCTTTTTTATAATACGGCGGGGTGTCCTTCGAAATTAAAGAATAAATTTTTTAGAAGCAATCTCTATACGACAGCTAGTGCTATCGCCTTTTCCCGACACCTAAGTAAAGATTCTGCGTTGTCACCAAACATGATGAATGCACTTTGGAGTTCGGTAGATTCAAAAGCTCGAAAGCAATTATCGTCTGTCATTTAGAATTAGGCGCCAAAAGTGACTTTTGTTTGGAGTTGATGGCATCATGTTTTTCGCTTCTTTCCATTTGCTTTATTTTTCGTCAAAAATCGTCTGAAAATTTAAATGTTTTTGGATTTCGTTGAATCATTTTTTATGATGATTCATGCATAGATAATGCGGTTTAAAAATTCAAAAAAAAAAAAAAAGAAATTCAAAATTTTGAGCATTGTTATTTTTTTAATCATATTTTCTGTGAACATGAATTCAAGGTATTCAAAATGAGTTAAAAGAGATTTGAACTTTTTTAATTCGAAAGATCAAAATTTTTGTTCTTTACCTGTTTCAATGGTTGGAACTTTTCCAAAAACCTAGTAACAATTTATTAGAATTTTTTTACTTAAAATTCAAAAGGTTAAATTATTTTTGCTTGAATTTAGTTTTTATTTCATAGTTTTAGTTTGAAATTTTAGTAAATATATATGTTTTTAAGCTTTGGATTTGTATTATATTTCGATCACTGAATCTGGCAGTAACTCGTTTGTTGTTCTTTGATTTATGATTTAGGTATTTTCGAATAATTTTTTATTGACTTTTTTAATCAAATATATTTAAAACATTTATCTATTTTGTTCCGTGGGATTTTGCTTAGTGGTATATAAACTCAATGGGGATTGGATGGCAAGCTATAAAATTGGTTAAATCCCAATTTTTTTCATAAAGCAGCTTCAGTCTGCAAAATATAAAATACTTCTACTTCCATCTCTTTATAGATTCCAAAATTTCACCCATCTGTTTTAATCTTTAATTTTAAAATAATTTTTGTCTTACAAGTAATGTTCATTAAAAGTTATATATATATATTATTAACCTATATACTTTCGTGTATCTAGTATCCCTCAGCAGACTTAATACTGCTTTATCAAATAAAAACTTGTAGCCTTCTGAAAGATTTAACAAATTTACGCTCTAATATAAATATTCTAATTTCAAAGATAATACTTAGAAATAATCCAGTATATCAGCGTTTCTCAAACTGTGGGGCACGCCCCTCTAGGTGGGGTGATGACTATGAGAAGGCGTAAGCATATTAAAAAGTCGAATATAAAAAATTATTTTTAAAAATTATTAATTTACTGAAAGTAAACAAAAAAACATTCTGACATAATAAAAAAATACACATATACACTTATAAATGTATCAATACTGCACGATGTACTTTATAATTAATTTAACAATATTAACTTAAGAACAAGTTTAATAATTACCGGAGTGACCTCATTTGCTTTTCATATATAAAATTATATACAAAAATTAACAATTGTCTTCATAATTTGTACTGTTAATAATAAAAATCCTTAGCTGTGCTGATTAAAAGTTAAGCAATTCGCTCCCCAAGACACCGTCTTCCATGTAGATGCGCGTATGTGGCGCAAGTGATGCATTGGAAGAGGCCGGAGGGAGAAAAGGAATAAATAAAAAAAAATCCTATGAAATTAGTAAATCCTTCACAAACATTGTCAAAGTCCTTTTATTGCATTCCAAAGCCTTCTGAATAATTTTATGGATAGCAGTGCACAGAAAAGATCGCAGAAAGACGTATATATACACCCACGACAATTAACGTTTTGGCTGAGCGAGACGTTTATATACGCCAGTGACACTTAAGAGGTTAAAGTCGTATTATAGCTTTAGCGTCAAAGTATAGTATTATTGAATTCAATACATTGTTATTGTATGGAAGGGGGGCCGATGGAAATTATGATTGAATATTGGGTCGCAAATATTGAAAGTTTGAGAAGCACTGCAGTATATTGAAAAGGTATGATGGAATAAATACAGTGGCGTAACGTTGGACCCAGGATTTAAGAGGCTCAAAGCTCGACTGACGCAAAGTACATATGGTTTTTCAATCCTCTGTAAGATTCGGCTTGGGGGCCTAAACCTGACTTTGCGGGGGAGTCCTAATACTCTTCGTTACGCCACTGGATAAATAATATAGTTAATTATCAGTTATTAATGTTAATTATTTATATAAGATGTTAAATTAAAATTTACACACATCTGTTTTAAAAAGTGAAAGGAAAAAAAAACTATTTCAATAGTAGAATTTTATAGATAATCTGAGAGTATGTGAAAGAGATTTCACAAAGTTTGAAACTGCAATTTATATAAAAGTATTAAATATAATGCCTAAAAAAGGTAAGTCAGGATTGGAAGACGTTAGCTTTATAGTGTTAATTTTTAGTGCAGTAAATTTATAAGTGTGTTTATGATTTTAATCAATATTACTAAATTTATTAATTACCTGATTAATTGGATTCGTTGAGTTCACCTTGTTTCCTCCTTGTTTTATACAAACACGAAGTCAAGCTTTTTAACACATCTCGAGAATTTTTTCAGTTATTTTCCTCTTTGTTCTGAACTTATTTCTTCAAACCTGGTTCTAAGCCGAAGCCATGTGGCACAATAGCCAAGTAGTTATGGTCGAGGATTCGTAGTCGCCGTATCATGAGTTCGAGTCCTGATGCCACTGAACACCCACCATGTAGAGAAGCCAATGCACGTTAAATATGTTGAAACTCAAATTATATGATGTGGTAACCCTCTATCCCCTCTCCATGAAGAAGGTTTCCGTTTTTACTTGAATCGACCCCCAAGGGGCGTTGCGAGGGCTTAACTATTAGACTTACACTCTTGAAATTTTGTAGGAATGTTCCTTCCATGGAGTAGAGATCCTCTACAAAAGGGGGTTTACAAAAATTGAACCCCCCCCCAAGAGGTGGTGTGAAGGCTTAAGGCTGTTTTCGGCTAATGTTAAAGAATGGGACCTAAATTAGGAATATTTTTTCAGATATAAAAGTATTCAATCATTAAAATATTATATTCTTGCTCCATTATCCTGTAGCGAATCATTTATTTCATCATACTACTCATTTTTATTCGAGTTGACACATTTTTTTCTCTTATAAAATGTATTTAGCATTTTTTTCCGTCTGTACCATAATGCTAAATGAGCTATCCCTTTACATGTCAAAAGGAAAAATTAATAATTTATGAAATATTTTGAAATTTTAAAAACACTATATATTATAAGCAAATGCATACATTATACAATGCCACAGAATTTTATAAAAAATGAGGCATTTTTTTCTGTTAATGGTTCTCGTATTAAGTTCCGCTCTGTATTGCATTTTTATGTTTTTGTTTTTTTTTTTTTTTTTTTTTTTTTTTTTTTTTTTTTTTTTTTTTTTTTTTTTTTTTTTTTTCAAATACACTTTTTTTTTTTTTTTTTTTTTTTTATTATTTTTGTGACGAAGTATATAATATTTAACTAATTCGTCTAATCACAACAGTAAATCATAGTCTTCATTGTATACTTTTGCTTCTACATTAAGACGTTATTTATAATAGTTATTAATTTTTTTTTTTTTTTTTTTTTTTTTTTTTTTTTTTTTTTTTTTTTTTTTTTTTTTTTTTTTTTTTTTTTTTATTTATTTTTATATAATTTTTGTAATTTTACTCTTTTACATTCATCTATTATATCAAGAATAATATCTTTATTTTTTAAAAAAATTAACTCGTGTGACCTCTTTTGCTTCTTCTTCTCGTGGTACTTCTGTACTATAAATTATAATCTTAACATCCATTATCTGATTAAATAAATTCCAATACTGATCTAAAAAAAAAAGAGTACTCTTAATTTAAGAAGGAAGGAGGGGGGGGAGGACAGTCAGCAAAATCCCTTTTACATCTTAATATTTCCAAAAGCTTTATCACCTATTTTCCCCATGCTAATGGAACTTTTTTATTAAATGTCTTACACAAATTATAGCGTGCATCAGGAAGATGTTACAGCTCTTAAAAAGCTCTTATCTTGCAGTGAATGCTCTCTTTGTCTCAACCCGAATCTTCCTTTTCTAAAAAAAGAAACTAAATTGCCCTCTAATAGTAACCATAGAAACGACATCTACGGACCCTGAACCGCTGAAAGGAACTATAAACGAATTTACGCACGAATGGCTCTCAGGCTTATACTAGGAATTACACAGTAGGCTGAGAGAGATTGCACTCTTACGCGTCTCCAATTAACTGGTAGTTAAATTACCTGGATATCGACAGAAAATAACAACATCTTGTTTATTTTCAAGCGATATCCTGTCTTGGTAAATAGTTTTGGATGGATGTTATCGCTCATAATACATGGTGTTTAATGAATGTTTTTGATTAATAGTCTGGAATAGTTTTGACTTATTCTAGAATCTGAGTGTAGTGTTTAATTGAGATATCAGGACCGAAAAGTACTGACAAGATAATTTCGAATAGTAGTCCTTTCTTGAAAATTGAACACTTTTTCTGTCTGAAAATAAGCTCTGCGTTTAGTTCAAGCTCTCGTACATTTGGTGAAGACAGCCAAAAGAATCACGCATAAAATAGTTTGCTTGATGACCTAATGGTACTTGTTTAAATGGTACATAATAGAAAATATTCTTAGATAAACAAAAATTAAATTTTATTCTATTAGAATTGAATTTTTATTTCTCTGTGATCATCTAAAGCATACGTTCCAAACCTTTTTTGAACTGGTGCCCCTTTTCTAGTGAATATTTTGATACCGCCCCTTCTCATGGTGAAAACAAGAGTTAAGTTTTAAAAATATTCTATTTCTAATAGAATATATTTTTTTAATTTAACTTTTTTACTTTCGAATCTGAAATAGCTATTGCCACAAATATATTTAAATGTGTAAATATTATATATTTGAGTCATAAATAGGATATTGTTGGAAGTGAAACGCTACTGAATTTCTTCATTTAAAGGAGTGGAATAAAAGTTTTAGCTTACCTGTTTTAAAGAGAGGCAGGGGTTTTGAAGATACGAAATAATTCCTAATAAACTATTACTTTCAAAATAAATATAAATTGACAGTTTGCCTTTAAAGAATCACGTTAATTCCTGGTTAACATATTTAACTATTTTTCTTGGATAATATACGTGCAGTATGCACGTGGACGAAACAGGTTTCCTACTGCTCACAGACAAAGACAACGCGTGCACTACAGAAATTAAAATACACTATGTCATTTAAATTAATTTAGTTCTGAATGTAATGTCATCTTTAAGTTTTTCATCCACTTCCCGAACTACCGAAATATGTGAATTTTCATACATGTGATATAGAAATGATTTAAATACGTACAATCAACATAAGGTAAACAGTATTAAAGTTTACTTTTGTTAGTACATAATCAGCGAGTTTTTTAGTCTTTTTTGGTTAATCTGCTCAAGCTCCTCCATGCCATCTCAACACCCCCTAATTTTCTCTGGGTCTCTTATTGCCCCCCTGAAAGCCCCAAACGCCCACGTTGAGAACCTATGATCTAAAGAATCAAAATGATCCATTCTAGGTGTTTTTTTTATGTGCTTTAGTTACATCCTATTTATTGTAAATTATTCATATACTAGCATCATGTTCTTTTCATTTTTTGAAAGTTTTTATATTTCTAATTTTTCATTAATTATATACATTTGTATAATTCCAATATAAACTGTTTCTAATGACAACGATATTAATATTTAAATTCTTAGCCATTTAAATTTTTTATTTATGATGAAACAAAACTTTGGAGAGGAAATTAATTTGACACGTATCTCCTGGAACACTTTAATCTTGATGTTAATTTTAAATTCTCCATGCATTAAAAATTTGACCTTTACAACATACGTTAAAAATAATAACGTGTTGTATACGAGACAGAAATATTAAATTAATTATTCATTAGATAGTATTAATGATATAAGTAGCTATAACAGATGATCTGGTTATGAGACATGAATTATTATAATAGCACTTTGTTATGATGTACAATTTCTACTAAACCTGACTTCGTTTTAAGCTAAAAATTTCAACATAATTATTCGTATTTATCCATTCCAACTTTTTTCTAATGAAATGCTTTTGTGTTCGTAAAATGTATTTTTGAAGGAAATAGTATTCCTTTTGTTTACAAAATGACAAAAATATTCCATAACCTTAACTAAATAAGTTTCTGATACAGATCAGAATGAGTTTCGTTTTATATTCTTTTCTGAACGTTCCTCGGTAATTTTTTTTACTCCTTGAGAACTATGACTAACCGCTTGCCTGATTATCCCGAGTTATCTGGGGTTCATATATATTGTAGTTAATTATTATCCCGAGAAAACTGGGGGAAAGCAGAATTTGTCAGTACGATTTGTTTTATCACGGTTTTACTCAGCCTGAGGAATTGAAAGGAAATATTCAGCTTTGATTATCAGTTTGCCAAGTTTTGTTGGTTTCGCGGTTCTTTTGGCGGTTGAGGTCGCGTATTATCCCTATTGTGTAGTATATGTCGACTTGTGGATTTTTAATGTATAAAGAAGGATAGTTACGTTGAAAAGAAAGTAAAATAATGGCGATGATGCAAGATAGCGAAATCGATGATTTTTCAGATAGTGATTATGAAGGGGTGGACATTGAAAAATAGTGGAAGTGATTATTCTGTATGTAGCCTTTATTGAAACAATGTACCCGTAAAAGAGATTCTAGATTTAAACCAGCAAGAAAATTCACCGGATACCAGTGTACAGAATGGCAAGTATCACTTTGTGGTCCCTTGTTTCAAAAACTATCTACAATGACTAATATTTAACTATTTTCCATTTGCCCAGATACCTCGAGATGGTAAACTAATATTAAAATTAAACGCTTTTATACCTGTAAAAAATTAAAAATTCAACTCAAAACCTACATATTTTGTTTTGTTTCATTTCCTTGTATTTAATCATAAAATCAAAAAAAAAAAAAATGCGATGATTTTTTTGCAATTTTTTATAAAACAAGATATTAATCATTGGCATGGCCAAGTAATTTCAGCGCGTTTTTCACATGTTATATTTTACAAAAATGCAACTAATGAACTTTTTACTAACAGAAAGTAGTACTATACTTAAAAAAAAACTTTAAAAATTATTAAATTTAAATATGATTCGGCTCATCTAGGGCACAAATGCGACCAAATGCCGAAAACCCGAGGTCAGTTGGTTGCTTATTGGCTGAGAAAAAGGTACGACAAAATATGGAACGAAGACGAAATTTGCGTCCTAATAGCGTTTTTTTTACACTACGTGAAAAACGCGCTAAAAAATTACGATATCCGTCCTTTAGTGGCTTACACGAGGGGGGCAACCCCTCTCGCTGCATATTTTTAGTATGTACCAGAGAGATTACCCATCTCTCGTCCCTCTTCGTCTACGTGTTTTTAGAATGTACCCCACCCATAAGAAAAATAGGTCTGTACGCACTGTCGTCACCAATGCCATGAGAGAGAGAGAAGTACGCCATTAATAAACACTTAATCAATTTCTGTAAACTTTCAATTTCCTTAGTGTGTATGTAAACCTTTATTTTATCCAAATTCCTTCCTGAAAAATTAAGCATTTTTCTATCTCAATTTTGTTGCTTACTCCCGCTCTTATTTTTCTCTCAAACCACTGATATTTTTTGCTGTCTATACATTTTTTGTGCTTCCTTCACCACATTTCAAATTTCCTGGAAAAAATTTCCTGGTGGAAGATTTTTTTTAATGAATTCGACCACTCTTTCCTGAATTAGTACTGTACTTGAAGAATTTTACAGCAAAAAGATGGAATTGATATTTGTTTGGAGCTACTATACAGCCCATTAGTTAGCAACATTTTGGATTTGAAAATAAATTCTTCCAAAAATTTCAATGCAATTTTTATGTGTGTTCTAGTTTTTACTTTCCTGAAATGGTCAAAGATGTATGATTCAGTTGCTTACAAAAAACAAGCTAACATCTGTCAATACTTGTTTTACAGTAAATTTATATTTTTTTCGAATTTCTTATAATATTTTTAGGTTAAAGTTCAACTACATTATTACGTTGTAATATCAGAATTATGATATACAAAATTACCACCTTTAATATTTTAGAGATCAGCTACAACTATAAATTGAACTAGCCTAAACTTTTATTCTTCGTACTAAAATAATAAATTACAACCCCTGTTAACATCCCTTTATAATACATCTCCAATCATCTATTAAAATCTTTCTTCTTCCTCAAAGAAGAACTAATTCCATCCACAGAATTTGCCAAAAGCACTTTCGATTTTGATGACCAACAACATTGTATTAGTATAATTAATGAACGAATTCTTTCTCTTGGAGAAAATCCCCATAATAGCATTTTATAATGGGCTAAAACTTTCTCAAAGCCAAGTCGTGTTCACTCTCTCAAGAACTGAAGGTAAGGGTTATCTTCTTTTGCTTTTTAAACAATCGGCTTCTTCTCTACATTTAGATAAAATCTCTATTCTTGGTGTTGGAAGCTTTCACATTTGTTGTTTCTTGATGAGTTACTCTTCTTCGGTTTGTATTTATGGTGTTGGCATCTGGTGAGAAAGAGAATTTTCCCTTTTTCTTTGCAGCGGATGGTTTTAAATATCTGATAGCGATCAAGAATTCTTTACTTACAATGGGTACACTTGGTTAGATTTAGAAAAAAATCAGTTGCTCTGGAACTGAAGAAATTTTAACATAGAAAATATTTATACCACTCCACAGGCTGTTGAAATGGAAAAAAACTAACGTGATTAAGGTATCCGACTGCGCTCGGAACCGTGATTTTGTAAAAGCGTACAAACGAATATATTTTTTTATTAGTATTTTTACCTAGATTAGAATACACGTATAAAGTTTTCTTAAGAATATTATTATTATAAGAAATTATTTAATTGCAATATGTTGGCAAAGAATGAACTTAGAATTATTATTTTCAAAACATTCTTTTTTAAGAAAAATACTTTTATAATTATTTTTTGCTAAAAAATTGCTAAGATTTCTCTCGAGTCTGGAATAGGATTTTTGAAAAATTCTCACATTTTCAGAATTACACCCAATTGAAATAATTATAGGTGTTTTTTGGTTACAATTTGTCCACTCTGATGTATTAAAATTATGGTTATACCCTCCAATTCTAAGTTATGTACTTCAAAAATTCTAATTCAGGCTCTGTACAGAGATCTGAGCGATATATAGGCAAAATATTATTATTACAGAAGTATTTTCCATAAAAGAAGAATGTTTTGAAAATAGGTAATTCTATGTTAGTTTTTGCCAAAATATTGCATTTAAATAATTTTTATTGTTTTAATATTCTTTGAACTATTTTATATGTGTATTCTAATCTAAGTGACACTAAATATTAAACAAGATATCAATCATTGGTATGGCCAAGTAATTTTAGCGCGTTTTTCGCATGTTGTATTTTACAATAATGCAACTAATGAACTTTTTACTAACAGAAAATAGTTACTATACTTAAAAAAAATTTTTTTAAATTTTTTATTTAAAATTTTTTAAATTTAAATATGATTTGGCTCATTTAGAGCACAAATGCGACCACATGCCGAAAACCCGAGGTCAATCGGTTGCTTATTGGCTGAGAAAAAGGTACGACAAAATATGGAACGAAGACGAAATTTGCGTCCTAATAGCGCTTTTTTTACACTACGTGAAAAACGCGCTAAAAAGTATTCGTTTGTACGCTTTTGCAAAATCAAGGTTTCAAAAGTAGTCAGATACTTTAAATAAAAATATGCTCATATTCTTATTTTGTAAAAAAAAAAAAAAAAATTAAGGCTTTGAATAAACAATTAAACTAATTTTCTACATTTTAAAGATAGTTATCTTTTAAGACCTAATGATTTTCGGATGAAGGGTTGCTTTTTTATTTCTGACAGAAGTTCGTAACTAAATTTTTAAAAAAAAACATCCATAAACACATGTTCAATCGGACAAACATGTGGTTATTTATTAAATGATGGTGACTGCGGTACCCTGGTGGTCACGACCACAAGTTTGTAGCGGTGGTTCCTATATGGGCCAGTAACAGCCTCCGAACAGAAGTGATCATTTTGGTCTAGTGGTATGTTGCGTGCTTTCAGATCAGAAGGTAATAAGTTCTATCCTCCTTATTGGTGACCTTGACGCTGAACTAAGAAAAACACAACCTTCGCGCAGCCGTCATGGCGCCATCTACCCGTCGTAAGAGCAACCAAAGCCGTCAGACACACTTAACGCAACAACTCACATGCTCGACATAACAGTTATATCGTTCATTCGCCTATCCACCGACTCACTGGGGGGAGTGTGTAGCGGTGTTTCCTATATAAGCTAATATCAGCCTTTGGACTGAAGTGATCATTTTGGTCTAGTGGTATGTTACGTGCTCACAGATCAGAAAGTAATGATTTCTATCCTTCTCAAGTTCAACCCTCAGTGCCACTGAAGACCCTCCATGTAGAGGGGTTGATGCACGTTAAATATGTCGTGGTGCAATGTCCTCCCATTGGCGTTATGTGGTAGTTTGGACAGGAGATGCCAGCTCAGGGGTCGCTCTCGTGACTAGACCGAGGCTCAAAATTACGAGGTCCGTGTTGTTTTATAATGCAACGTAAATAAACACTCACACGACGTTAATAACAGCTCATTTATTAAATGATTATTATTTTTGCAAGATTGGTTTTCCTCATTTAAATTGGATTTTGCTTAATAAAAGGTCTTCAGAATTAATTAAAAATCTTTTAGAAAATTGGTGGAGTCATTTTTGTTAATTAAAGTACAAATCTTTTCTTGATATGTAAAAACAGCACTGTATATGTAAAAACAGATTTTTTTAAAATCTGTAAGCCCCTTTTTAACACTCTTTTACAAGCTTCCCTTGTATGTAACGGAATCTTTGAACTCAATTTTTACCCACTTTATAAGGTCAGATTAATTGAAAATTTGCTCACTTATCAACGACCGATGCCAATGAAATAATTTAATTATTTTGTTCCATTGTCCTGATCAGGATCGTCAGGATTAACGATTTCCCATTTTCAGATCCAATCTCTCATCTGGCGACTAATTTCAGATTCCATTCCCAGGTTTGGCGACTAATTACAGATTTTGCGACTAAAAGATTAAGTTACAACTTAGTTGGATTAACAATACAAGGGTGTTTTTTAGTTTTTTTTAAAAAACTATAATTTTGTGTTTGAGATAGTAAAGAGAAAAATATCATTGAAAGCGCTGGTCGCCAAGTTTAAAATAGTTATGAAAAAAATATGAAGGTTTTTCAAAGAGAACATTAAATGGGTTTATGATTAAAAGTTATATAAAAAGTGGAGTCTATAAAACTGCTCTTTATTTCTAAGCTCTATTTACTTAAGTTATTTAATTGGTCTTTAACTGTAATTCAGAATGAAGATTCCTGTGAATCTTTGAAGAGAGGATTAAGAAACAACAGACAAATGTTTCGCTAGTCTGCCTTTGCTTTAAAGATATGTGTCGTACTCTAATTTAACAGTAAGTCTTTTTTGTGTGTTTAATTCATAAAACTTCAATTAATTCGCTTAAAATTTATTCTGACAATAATAAATTTGAATATATAGTCATTCACTAGAGGAGAAAAAATATAAGATGGAGACTGGAAAAAATATTCAGAGATTATTTTTAAATGTATATAGATGCACGTCTTGGCTTTGATGACCATATCCAAAAAAAATTTCCTTTGAATTATTTCATGTGTGGCCTTCTAATTTTGTGGTCATGGTCACGAACTCGTGCCGGCGTTATCACGTGTTTGAGTCCTGCTGCCACTGTAAAACTCGCCATATAGAAGTCTGGTGCACGTTAAATTTGCCATGGCTCAAAGTCCTCCCAATTAGGTGGTGTGGAAGTTAAGAGTGGGATGCCGGATCAGATGCCGCCCTCGTCCACAGTTCAAAATTACGAGATCCGTCGCCAATAGCCTTCGAGCGATGTTAATAAAAATTCACTCTCTTGAATTCATCCATGTTTTAGAAGGAGATTAATGTTATGAGATTCACACACGAATTGAAGTATACTACTTTATGTGATTATTTTTTGTTGTTTTTTAATTTACATATCTTATTAAATAACAGACATGAACTTAATACATATTTTTCAAAATATACGTTAATTCAGACTGTAAAGGATTTCCCCTGAAATCTCTTAATGATTGGGAGTTAGAATAAACACCAGCCATAATCAAAACAAATATAGTTTATTTATCCTTTTATAAATCCAACAAACCCAGGGATGGAAATGTAATATAAAGTATTAGAACCAAAGCGAGGAAGATGAGGTATTTAATTTTAAATTTAGTTACTTACGTTTGGGAAGTAATCGTAACTTCTATTTCAACTAATCGACTTCTAGTCGATTTGAATCTAATTTCAATATCTTATTTACTGAACTGTCAGTTATCAGTTTTATATATTAATTAATTAATCGACGAGTTTCTCTCGTCTAACTTTCAATTACTTTACGTTAATCTCAAGCGTGTGTCATCTAACTCCAAACCTCTCTCTTGAACCTAAAAGTTAATGCTTAAATATACAACATAATTTACATAGATCGCATCTTCTTTTTCGGGAGAAAGTTTTCAATTGAACAATATTTAAATTAACAGAATTTCTCCAAGAGGATTAGTAAAAGTTACGCCAATAGACCCGTTATAAGAAGAGTGTAATGATTTATTTAATCCAGTGTGGCTTTTAAGAAAGTAAGATTTTTCCTCTCCATGTTTATAAGTTTATTTGAAAAATGTGATGGGCTAGTCTTGTTTTCGATAGCGTATTATGTGTGTATGGTTAAGCAGACTTATATCTATAAAAATTTATAACTTTTCTAAGAATTATCTTTGGAATTTTATTTTCATTTTTACTTATTAATACTATACCTCACACTAGTGTGGCACACAGGAATTTTTCAGGAGAGGAGGCAGGGTAGAAAGTCCATCATTTTCGTATCATAGCCTAATACGGCTCCAAACATATTCTTTTGATTTTGTCGATTGTCGGGAACAAAAACAGTAAAAAATAAATTATTGAATAAATAATTAGTGTTAATTAATAAAATAAATTATGAACAACAATTAATTAGATTATACGTATTATATAAATAGAATTGTATTCAATCGGATAAAAAATCAAAGGTGATGGAGAGGGGAGTTTCAAACCAGGGGGCACCCTTGTCTACACCACTGTTAAATACTTTAAAAAAATTTAATACATTTTATGGTAATAACAAAACTAAGCAAGTCAAATTATATTATACTTGCCAATTTTTTAAGCTTATATGTTTCTAATCTACTGTATTGATGTGGAATTTAGAAAAACGTTCTTAAACTTCGCGAGAGGAATTTTATTACCTGCATTAGGAAACACACAAAGTCCATAGGCCGAAAGATATGAGAAAAAGGCGAAGAACGTAGTAATATCTGCGGAAATGTAGAATTACTGAGTCAATGCACTGTTAAAGATATAAACAAGCTGAACAAAATTATGAAAAAAAAAATATGGTTGAGGAGGGGGGGGGGAGTGTGATAAAATGTAGAAGGAAAATAGGAAAGAAAATGAAAAATTACATGCATCAAAGGCAGCGTCGCAAGGCTCTGTTTTCAAATGTCACGCATCGTGGCGGTCAAAACGCGTAATACAAACAATGCACACACTTCTGGAATCGCATTAAATGTCAAATCTGATGAATCCGCCATATTAGGTCATTAAAAATGAATAAATAAATTAAAGTGTGGAAATGAAAATTTTGTTTTGGGTATTAATGCAACAATGAATTCATTTCAAGTCTAGAAATCATTTACCTTATTCTGAGTTGAAAAGTTTTTATCTTATTTTAATATTAGTTTGTTATTTTAATTGTCATCTGATAATTTATTTTCTGAATTTTTGATTTAAAATGCTTATTTTTATCATCGATTAATTGTTATTTTAAGTAACTTTAAAAATTGTAATTTTGTACTTGAAGAAAAATTTTTATTGGGAACTAATTTTATTTGAATAATGATTAATACTTTGTCTCTTTTTCGGAGCCTATAAATAATTGTTTCCTTGCATTTTATACATTATTTAATTAGAAAGTACGAACATTTTCTATATAATTTTAAACGTATTATAAACTGTTATTCATTGTGCTGGCCGCAGTAGTTTGTGGTCATGGTATGAGTTGAGTGATGTGTCATGAATTCAATCCTAGTGGCTCAATGTCGAAGTTTGGAGGGGGTTGCCAGCTCAGGTGTCGTTTTT